>PVHP010049641.1:0-12098 GCA_004024765.1 Zapus hudsonius
GACTGTGGTGGCTCATCTCTTGCCATGATCTCATCTTTTGGCCTGCTGTCGGGTGGTAGGGTTATATGGGCCACAGCTCACTCGCTATATCCTGAAAAATACAAACACAATCTCCATCGGAGAGTGAGAACAGTATAGGTTAACAAATATACACCATTCTGGATTACCTAGTTTCTATTTTTAGTAGCCTCCCTGTCAGTCGTTCGCATAGTGCATCTTTTCTTGGGAGCCCAAGAGTATGGGATCCGGTGCATATTGCCCTAAGTCCCCATTTCCAATCAAATGTTCCCCCTCACTGATTGGAATATTTGGCCAAATTTAATAGTTGTTGATTGTCTCCTCCAGGCCCAGGCTCCTTCATTGCACAATTGCTCCTTTTTTGGTTTGCTGTTCTCTCCCAGTAGGAACTGTATCCAGCCTATTCATGGCCGCAGACTATGTTTCATGCCAATGGTCTGTTTACTCCAGTTATTGCCGATCAGCTTCCCCTGGCAGCTTGTGCAGTGCCCTCCAGCCCTTCACTAACTGCCATCTGGGGGTTGGTTATCATTCCAGACCTCGCTGGGACTCTCGATGAAGATCGATGGCATTCTGTGGTTTCTTCAGCAACAGGATTTCGTCTCAGGCCTGGGGAGGGCGTTCAAGAGCCTTGACAGAATTCTGTCTTGTTTTTGGAACCTCATGGGTCACTTTGGTCAACAGTTCAGTGAGGGAAGGGACCGGTGATTGGGACCCGGGGCTTTCAGACTGCTTAATTATTCACAGACTTAGACATTCTCCCCTGCTACTCATGACCCCTCTTGCCAGTTGATGCCCACTATTTACTCTTTAGGTTACAGTATGCTCCTGAGGATTTTATGTTTTTGAACCTAATTTGGATTGGCCTCCTGCTTAAGCCATTCCCCTCCCCCCTTCCCTTACCCCTCATTCCTAACATCTCACTTCTTTCTATAAGTCTGCATAAAGAAAACAGTTATCCTGATTAAGGACCGCATATGAGGGAGAGTATGCGGCGTTCAAATCTCTGTTCTTTTGAGTGTTTCTTTAGGACTTACTTTCATCATGAAGTGATGTTATATTTTTGTCAAATTTCTTTTGTACACCTATTGATTATGACCATGTGATTATTTGTTTGAGTTGATTTATATGTTGTTTTATATTTATTTATTTGCATATGCTGATCCATCCTTGTATCTCTGGAATAAAATCCCTCATTCAGGATGAATGACCTTTTTGATGTGTTAATGTTTGCAAGTACTTTGTTGAGAATTTTTGTATGTATGTTCATGAGATTTCTCAACAATTTGTTGTTGTGTCTTTTTAATGTACTTTTATTTTTATATCTTTATTATGAATAAGTATATACACTGTATGAGCAAATCTTGTGAATGTTGTCCCATTTCCCTCCTCTCTGTCCCCTACCCACTGGATCTGTCCATAGGTTAGGGGGTTATGAACTTCACCAAAGGTAGCCAGTTTCTCTTTCTTTTCTTTTTTTTCTTCCCACTTTGTGTTTTGTTACTAAGGGGGACAATGTCTCTGGATATTCTCCCCCATCAAGGCTCTTTCAATCTTTCTGCCCCCTTTTCTGCTCAGTTCCCTGAGTCATACTGGGTGAGTTTTAAGTTGGCTTTATTGTTGAGATCTTAAGTATCTATGGATCTTTGCCCTGGGTTGTGTTGGGTATCCTTGGTGTTTGTCTCCATTGACGTTTCATGGATTATCAGACTTGCTGTGGTGATTGGTCTGCTGTTTGTCTTGTTACTTTCTTGTATGTTTTGTTTGGGCCCTGTGTGAAGGCTAGGTGTGGTTTGTCTCCTGCCAGGACATCAGCCATCATCCAATGTTTTATTGGTAGAATTGAGTTGTTCCTGGCTGTCTTTGGTTTTGGTATTTGGAAAATACTGGCTTCCTAAATAAAAAGAGTTTGTCAGTGTTGCTTCCTTTTCAATTTCATGGAATAGTTTGAGATGCATTTGGTGTTAAGTACTCTTTAAAATTCTCTATTCTTAAATACAGTTTCTCATAAAGCTAAATTCATTTTACAAATAAATTGTTTTATTTCCCTTAGCAGGCTTTGGCAAAAATGATATGGCTGATTACAAAATAGATTTTTAGTTTGAAACTATTATATAAACTAGACTTTTTTTCTTGTTTTGAATTTCCTTTTTTAAGATTTATAGCTATTGCCTGTTGAAATTTTGTGTAAATATAAAACCTAACAAAATAATGCTGGCCTTGTGACTTTAGATGGCAATCACCTCCTGCAAGATAAACCTGAAGTTAAGAATAGACTCCAGGTTTCCTTAACCTGAAAGCCACCCTTTCAAAACTTCTTTGCTGCTTATCTCTTTATAAATAGGTTTTGGATGCTGTAACAATTACTTTCTAATTGCTGTAACAAAATACCTAATCAGACATAGTTTATGGAAGGGTTTATTTCATCTTATAATTTAAAGAGAAGTTTCTAAATTGGTGTGGTAAGCATGGCAAGAGAAGACAGCCGTTGACACAATGTCATACCCACAGGGAGAAAGTAAAAAAAAAAAAAACGCATAAAAGCACAAAGCAGGACTGGATTATAACACCCCAAGGCTCATCCTCAGTGGCATACTTCCTCCAACAAAGCAGCACCTCCCAAAGACTCTACAACCTTCCTGAACAGACCACCAACTGGGTATTAAGCAAAAACATGGACTGATGGTGGACATTTTACATTCAAATCAAAGACATTGACACACGTCATAAATTAGTTACCCATACCCCCAGATACCCACCTGGGACCAATCCAAACCAAAAAATGAGAGAGACACCAGGTTTGTCCCATCAAGGAAAGACAATCAAAACAGGATGGTTAAACAGCAATGTTTTCAGAGAAAAGTCTTAATCAAATGAAAAGACTGTGTAAAGAATGCTAAAGTTGTCAGAAGCAAAATGGAGTCAATTATGTCAACCTGAACAAAAAAGTAGATAAAACCAAAAGGTTACAAAGTAAGTGTTTTTATACAAGATCGCCTAATAGTATCTGTAACAAAAGACTTTGCTGTGTCCAAAACATTTCACACATACCACAACAACCTTATACAAAAAAATAATTCCACAAGGACATCTTCCCAGCAATTGTGTCTTCAAACACAGAATAATGTCATTTTTGTTAATCATTTTTAATTGTGGACAAGGATTCTTCTTTCAAAATATGTGATCTAATACTCCTCACTTTTGTCTTTAAAGAGTGTCTGGGCCTGGGAAGATATCTCAGCATTAATGGCACCTGCTTGCAATGACTCCTAGGCTGCATTCATTTTCCAAGCCACCCTTGTAAGCCCCATGCAAAAAGTGGTACATGCATCTGTTATTTGTTTGTAGCAACAAAAGATATTGACATGCTCATATACACATATAAATAAATAATAAATTAAATAATTATTTCTAATTTTTTTAAAAAAGAGACTTTGCTTCAAACTTATAAAAATATTTTCAGCTTACTCTGGCATGTGCATCCCCATTGAAACACTTTACTATTACCATTGCAATGCTAATCACAGATAAATATCATTATCCTTTCTCTGTTTTTTTTTCTTTATTTAGGTTAACAGTAGTGATAGCTGTCTAAAGCAAGCTAGAACAATCAGAGTTTCCCATGGGAGTAAATATGTAAACTACAGACATGAACAGAGTTTTTATTCACCCTCCACACTATAAAAACCTTGAATGGGTATGGCCATATTTCCAGGCATGCAAAGAAAGTTTAACAAAGATTGTAAACAAATAGAAGAAAGAGAGTCGAGATAAAACTAGATTCCTAGTTTCATTTCTTATAGCTAAATTCAGATATATCTGAAATCAGACACCACTTAGGCATGCTAGGTAAACCAATACATTGGATTTTGCTGAGGTTAGTTAATGTGAAACTTAAAATGGTCATAATCCTACTACAGCTTCACAGATAATGCTCTATTCCCCCTACAGAGATGGTTCTCAACTTTTATTATATATAAGATTTACCTGGGAGTTTTTTAAAATCCCAATGTCCAGGCTCCTATAACAAACAAGATGCTGGGTATAACACACTAATGATTTTAAAGTTCCCAGGAGATTCCAGTGTGTGGCCAAGGTTAACAATCATGGTTCTAGAGAGCAAATATAACCAACTAACCTTGGTATTAGAATAATATTTCATAACCTTTTTGTGGTTTGTTTTTCATTTTTGATTATTTGATTAATTTGTTCTTTCAGACAAGATGTCTCTCACTCTGTTGCCCAGTCAGGCCTGGTACTCACTATGTACCAAGGCTGGCCTCAAAACTCATTATAATCCTCATACTTCATCCTTTCAAGTGCTAGAATTACAGGCATGTAACACCGTGGATGACTTGATGGAGAACCCAAATAAAAATGGGTATCAGCCCAAATGCACATCACTGGGCTGAATGAATGGATATCAAAGTTGTGGTACATATACACTATGGAATTCTTCTCAGCTTAAAGGAAAAATGACAAAATGAAATTTAAAGAAAAGTGGATGAAAAAAAAGTAGATAAACTTAGAACAGATCATTCTTAGCAACCTCACACAAGAAGAGAGATTCAAACACTACATATTCTCCCTCATATGTGGTTCCTAACCAGGTTAAGCCTGAACAGTAAGAAAACCTGACAGGAGAATTGAGACACTGACAAAGGGGATGGAAGGAATTGGGGAGAACAAGGAGCAATCAGGGGGACTTATACACCAACCTAAACCAATAATTAATCAATACCATATAATCCTTATTTTCATATAGTAAGCTCTTGAGGAAGCCAAAGCATTATCTGGTAAGAGGGGCTCTGAATAGGGTAGGAGGAAACCTAACCCCAAGACAAATAGCTCTGGCCTGTAACTCCCTGTCACAATAATTGGTTACTTCCCACACTGAGCTGTTTATCAAAGAGACTCACAAGGTCCCCTAAACAAGACAGACTTGAATACCCATCCCAGGGAAAAGGTAAGACCCTATTGCTGAAGATAACAGACAGACTGTTGTCACAGAACACCAAGAGACCCTGCTTAATCCGGAATGCTAACCAGTCCCCAGATGGTAGCAAGTGTAGTCAACTGTAGTGCTGGAAGGCATTATAAGTGCTGTCAGGGAAAATTGGCCAATGCTATTTGGAAAGCACTAGTCATTGATGTACAACACTGACTGATATTACAAGAATGCTGATGACACTGCTATATGGTAGAGACCAGTAAGCCAAGAAGTGCTCATACGTGTAATAGTGGCACTAAACCTAGGTGTGTAAGCTTCCTAAATGGCTAAGAGAGCAGCTGAGGGCCAAAGAACCCTTAACTGGAACTGGGATCCATGGTAAACCCTTATGTACCAAGAATATGGGCTCCAGGGGGAGACCCCCACTAACCAGCAATCTAGAGAGAAGCTACACTCATTAGAATCTCACCAAATTAAAAATGTTTGTTTTGTTTAACTGATCTAACTCTCCCTTGGAGATTCAGTTTGTATGTTTCAGATGGCAGTGAGAACTGTGGACAACCCAATTCCACCAAGATCCGAGATTATGCCTGACACCCAGGCAGAAGATAAACCACCCCTAAGACCCCTAAGTTATGATATAGAGCCCAATTGAAACCTTTGAGAAAGTGGCAAGATGAGCAAGAAACCTACCAACACAGCAAGTCAGATACCCCATGAAAGGATAATGGAAGCAGATACTGAGGATACCCCACACAATCCAAAGCAGAAATCCATAAACTCTTAAGACCTCAACTGTAAAGCAAACTTAAATCTCACACACCATGACTCAGCGATCTGAGCAGAAGAGAGGGTAGAAAGATGGTAAGAACGATGGTGGAGGAGGATATCTAGTCACTGCCCCCCTCCTCAACAACACATAAAGGAAAAAAAAAAAACCTGGCTACCTCTTATACAATCCATAACCCCCTATCCCATGGTCTGGTCCAGCAAACTCACTGAGGAGGGACCCCAGTGGGTGGGAAACAGGAAGGAGGGAAATGGTGGTACCATCACAAGACTTTCTCATACAATATATCTAATTATTGACAATAAGTATGTTAATAAAAAAAAGATAAACTCCTACATTCTAAGCCTAAAAGCTTTGGATGCTGCAAGGTGATTTTAATGTACATCCCAAGTTTGAGAACCAACAAGAAAGAGTAATGATATATAAAATGGCTTACAGGAGTTTCATTAATACTTGAAACAATCCATTTGGGTTCAGGAAAGAACACTAAAATTCCTACATGTATAATTTCATTTTAATTCTATTTTATGTGTTTATAAGACTGATTTTATTAAGCCAATTTTATGTGTGAAAATTTGTAATTAAATGCATATATTAAAATTCATGCTTTTTGATGGAAAGGTGATTAAATATACTTTAATAGAAATGATTATAGTCCTGAAATCTTATATATTTACCATGAACATATGCAGCTGAGATTTTAAGCACTAAGTACATATGTAAATATATGAGCAAGCTGTCTTCCTAGTCAAATAGAACTTCATATAAAAAGTGGTATGTGGATAGAAATGCTTCATCTAAAAGCCTGCCAACCAGAGTTCAGATCCACAACTCCTATGTAATTCCAATGCAAAATGGCAATCCTAACATGCCTACATGGGAGGCAGAGTTAAGATAATCACAAAGCTCTTGGGCCAGCTAAAATGGCTTTCCCAGCAGCAAAAAAAAGAGATACCTTGTTTCAAACAAGGTGGAAGTGGAAAGTGAGGACTGACACTTATAGGTTGCCCCCTGACCTCCATACATGCCCAGTGGCATATACATGCCCATACACACACACACACACACACACACACACACACACACACACACACACACACACACAAAGTGATATTTATTAATGACATAAAGAAAAATAAACCTAAAAATTAAGTAATTGATTAAGGTTTAAAAAGGCAATAGGAACTTTGCAGCAACACATGGTGCCCATTGACTTTTAACTGGAATTAATCTGTTTTACCATTGTTTTCCTGGTATCCTATTTGGAAGCTTTAGAACAGCATCTTCTCTTTTAGGAGATGTTTAGAAACCAACCTAGCAATATTTGTCTCAATTGACCAATAATAATCTCACTCTCCGCTGGAGACTCTGTTTGTATTTTTCAGAAAGCAACAAGAACCAGGGACAACCGAACTCCACCAAAGGGATCTGATTTGACGGGGGACACCCAAGCAGGAGAAGATTCACCTCCAACTCACCATTTAGAGCCCTAAGCTCTAAGGAAGTGAGATGATGAGCAAAAGAGCTACTCCCACAGCAAGGCAGATTACCTAGAGGACAATGGAGAGAGGTACCAAGGGTGCCAAAAATTGTCCAAAATACAAATTTACAGACTCTTAAAAATCTAATAACTATGCAAAATTAAACTCACCCACTATGACTCAGGGAAATTTGCAGAAGAGCTGGTGGAAAGAATGTAAGAGTCAAGGGGGGGGAGAATAACTAATGCATATGAGGGATTGTCATCATGGATTCAATAGTTTTATCTAAGAACCTATGATACTGAGCTTATTGTTGTGTTAATATATATAATTCTAAGCCAATAAAAACATTAAAAAAGCTTCTCAAATTCATGACTCTAATCTATTCACAGCCATTTGAAAACTGCTTACCCTGGTGGAAAAGAGAATCAAAATTACTTGGGTCATTGATTTTTTTCCCCTGTTGCATTATTTGAGATATTGTTCTCTATAATTATTCCTTCAATCATGGCACAATAATCATGAGCAACTATCTACGCCATAAACACAGATGAATGCAGTTTTGTCTTTCCACAAAGTCAGAAAATAGTGAATAATAATTAATCATATAAATACTAAATATTGAATGATAAATAAATTCAAAAGTTTAATGGCAGAAATTTGCCAGGGACTTCACCTTTCATTGATGATCATTGTCAAGGCAAACCCAGGATCTATTTTGTAATATTTATTTATTCGTGTGAGATAGAGAGAGCAAAGAGAGAGAGAGATATGGGCATGTCAGTGCCTCTTGCCGCTACAAATGAACTCCAGATACATGTGCCACTTTGTCCATCTGGCTTTATGTGGATACTGGAGAATTGAACCCTGGTGCTCAGGCTTTGCAAGTAAGTGCCTTTAACCACTTAGCAATCTTCTCAGTCTCAGGCTCTTCTATTCCAATATTAATCGCTAATGTTCACTGTGAAATGATACATTATGAATCAAACATCACATAGTAAATACATCTCTATATATGTGTATGTATTTGTGTAAATTACAGGATAACAACAAAAGGTTCAAAAAGGCAAAAAGTGTCAAAAAGGCCTGAGAAATCTGAGCTAGAAAACTGACAGAAATGCAGAAGAGTATGTGTACATGAAATAAACCAAGCAGCTGGAAGTGTGCAAGGTCAGAGCTGAGCTACAGGAGCCAGGCAAAGTGAGGGGCAGGACTGGGTCCAGAGAAACAGACAGACAAATGGACTAACAAGCACACAGGCAGATGGGAAACTTAGCAGGGAGAATCAACAACAGGCACAGAGCCAGGGTGAAGTCCTTGGTGCAGTTGGGATTTCCTTGTTGTACCTGATGGTCAAATGACAGGTTGGCGGGGGCCATCACTGTTGCAGTATTAGGTATCCACTTCTTTATGGGGTTCAGGTGAGTTATACCCATTCTTTGTTCTGGTAGACCTGATATGTTTTTGGACCTGATTTTCCTGGCGTGATTTTACTACAGCCATGTGAACTTAGTCACAATTTACCTGATAAATGTATAGGGTGTCCCCCTTTCTACTTAAAAGAAAAATTCATTTCTACAATTATGCCGCGTGGGTGGTGCTGGACAGATAGTGCTCTTCATTTGCCCACCTAGGAGCAGAGCTATCTATCTTTCACCTTCTGAATGAAGTCAAAAACTGCTTGTAAGATGGAGTGCCTTAGGGCAATGCAAAGTCTGAAAAGGCATGGTTTACATAATATATAGCATAATTTAGAGCAGGGCACAGCCTGATCTTAAAATCACTCTTAATGCATTATCAACCAACAGAAAAATAATATAATACAATTGTGAATTTTCTACAATTCTTACCTACTTCACAGAACAATTTAAGAATTCTTCTTCTTTAAAAGAGTCAATTGTAATTTATACTGAAAAGTTTGAATATTGCTACCCCTTAAAGACATTTCCACAGCATTTTTAAGAATGTCCTATGAAAAATGGTTCTTGCTCATTCTGCTGTGAAAAAAAAAACTGCTCTAAAATAGTAAATTAAAACAATTTTAATATAAAAAGCAGATGGGGATAACAACTCATTGTTGGCCCACTAAACAATGTAACTCATTATGGATAATAAAAAAAAAGCAGAAGGGGGCGGAGCATGATGGCGGACAAGTAGCAGCCTCGCCAGGACTCTCTCAGTAAAGGTTTGATTTTCCATCTGGGATCCAAACCCTGGACCCCAGCTGGCCCAGAACCAAGCCTACCATCTCCCCATCTCTGGCACCAGCTGGGACAGGATTCCCCAGCAGCTTTCTACTCCACAGAGGAACAGAGAGCTGCCCTTCCCCCACCCCAAGCCCCTGCCTTCGCCATTGCCATCTGAGCACCTTTCCCTCCTGGAGGCCCCCTCCCTCCAGCCTCCCTCCAGCGATTCTTGGGCACACTTCTCTCTGAGACCCCCACACATACACAGGCAGATGTGCTCCTTGGGCAAAATGAAATAGCTCAGTTCCGGAATCCCACTCCAGACAGCAGCTGCCAGGCGGGGACAGGCCGCAGGCACCTAGGAAACTTTACCAGTGCTGGCAAGGCAGAGGCCTTACCAGGAGGGCACAGAAAGCTTCGGCACCAGGGACCACGCACCAATGACAGTAGGGCACAGTCAGGTGGGAAAACAATGAGCTCTACAGTTCGAGGTGCAGGGCCTGTTTCTACTGCAGCATACCAACTGAGGACAGGGGCCTATGTGGTAGCTCTAAGACTAAACAGTCACATACAGAGGGATCCAGACAGGTAAAGATCTAAGCCTCTCTGGGGACAGAACACCCCAACAGGAAAGACCTCTGTTTAAGATCAAACCTGGTGATCTTTCCACTGGAAGCAAAGCGGGCTAAACAGCACTCCCCAGGGTGGCTGAGTCCCACTCCCCTAACTGGACAAGTGCAAAAACCAACGGAAAAAAACCCTCAGAAATCAAAGACAGAACTCCCCAAATCAGGGCCTCTAGCCCCATTATGGATCAGGAAAATAAAAGGGTTCTGATCTCAACAGAGATTTCACAGAGGAGGAAACAAACACAAATGGCCTTGACTCATCTAAGAAAGTGCTCAGTATCCTTAAGCATCAGGGAAATGCAAATCAAAACCACAACAAGATACCATCTTACCCATGTCAGAAGGGCAATCATAAAGAAAACCAACAACAATCATTTCTGGTGAGGATGCAGGGAAAAAGGCACCCTCATTCACTGCTGGTGTGGTTGCAAACTTGTTCAACCGTTATGGAAAGCAGTGTGGAGACTCCTAGACAGAATGGACCCAGCTATCCCTCTACTAGGCATCTACCCGCATGATGTCACATCTCAACGCAGAAAATTTTGTACAACTATGTAGCAGCTCAATTCATAGTAGCCAAGAATTGGAATCAACCCAAATGCCCATCCATGGAGGAATGGACAGTGAAACTGTGGTATATTTACACGATGGAATTCTACTCAAGCTGAAAGGAAAAATTACATATCGAAATTTAGGAAAAAATGGTCTGACTTCGAGCACATCTTACTAAGCGAACACTCAAAAGAAAAGAGAATGGAACGCCTCATACTCTCCCTCATATGCGGTCCTTAACCAGGATAACTGTTTTCTTTATGCAGACTAGTAGAAAGAAGTGAGAGGTTATGAATGAGGTGTAAGGGAAGGGGGGAGGGGAATGGCTTAAGCATGAGGCTAAACCAAATTACGTCCAAAAACATAAAATCCTCACAAGCATACTGTAACCTAAACAGTAAGTAGTGGGCGTTAACTGGTAAGAGGGGCCATGAGTAGTAGGGAGAATGTCTAAGCCTGTGAATAATTGAGCAGTCTGATAGCCCCAGGTCCCAGCTACTGGTTCCTTCCGTAATGAGCTGTTGACCAAAATGACCCATAAGGGTCCAACAATAAGACAGAATTCTGTCAAGGCTCTTGAATGCCCTCCCAGGCCTGAGGCAAAACCCTGTTGTCTGAAGAAACCACAGAATGCTATCGATCAGCATGGAGAGACCCTTCAAGGTCTGGAATGGTAACTAGCCCCCAGATGGCAGTTAGTGCAGTGCTGGAAGGCACTACACAAGCTGCCAGGAGAAGCAGATCAACAACAGCTGGAGTAAACAGACCAATGGCATGAAACACAGTCTGCGGCCATGAGTAGGCTGACCACACTTCCTACTGGGAGAGAACAGCAAACCAAGAAAGGAGGACTCGTGCAATGGAGGAGACTGGGCCTGGGGGAGAAAATCAACAGCTATTAAATTTGGCCAAATATTCAACTCAATGAGGGGGAACCCTTTATTGGAAATGGGGATTCAAGGCGATATGCACCGGATCCCATACTCTTGGGCTCGCAAGAAAAGATGCACTATGCGAGCGACTGCCGGGGAGGCTTCTAAAAATAGAATCTAGGTAATCCAGAATGGTGTATATTTGTTAACCTATCCTGATCTCACTCTCCGATGGAGATTGTGTTTGTATTTTTCAGGATGCAGCAAGAGAACTGTGGCCCATATAACCCTACCAACCGCCTACAGGCAGAAAGCTGAGATCCTGGCAAGAGATGAGCCACCACAGTCATATCGTGGAGGATCCATATGGAACCATGCAGAGAATGACGGGAAGAACAAGGGACCCACAGCCACAGCCATTCAATCAACTCAGGATAAGCCAGTGAGACAGAAACCAATGATTCTCGACACAAAAGCCCCTAAGCTTACAACATTAAAGGATCCTTATTACTCACCCACCAGGACTCAGGGAACTGAGCAGAAGAGGGGGCGGAAAGATTGTGAGAGCCGTGGTGGGGGAAAATATCAGAGGCATGGCAACCCTCAGTAACAACACACT
>PVHP010049642.1:0-12198 GCA_004024765.1 Zapus hudsonius
GTTGGAAACTATCTAGCAAGTTCTGCCACATTCAACAGGTGTTAATTGAATTTTTATTTGTATATTTAATTTTTACTTTATTCCTGCATGCATGTGTGTTTTTATGTGGTGTTGTGTGTGGTGTATGGACATGCATGTGTCCATGTGATGCCCATGTACTTCCCTCTGGTGGCTTATGCATAGTCAGACATCCCTTTCCATTGCCCAAACCCATTCTTTAATTATCCATAATTAGATACACTTAATAAGGGAATAATGTGTTGATGTCTCCAGTTCCCCTATTTCCTCCTCCGTGGGCAGTCTGGATCAGTCCATGGGGCAGGGGGTTGTGAATAGCCTAGGTGTCAACCCAGTTCCAACCCACTTTGCATGTTGTTACTGAGGGGGCAATGTCTCTAGATATTCTCTCGCACCATGTCTCTTATAATTTTTCCACCCCCTCTACCGCTTAGTTCCCTGAGTCATGGTGGGTGAGTATTAAGGCTGCTTTATTGTTGAGGTCTTAGGGACCTCTGTATTTCTGCTTGTGGTTCTGTTTAAAATCATTGGTGTCTGTCTGTCTCACTGGTTCATCCTGGGTTGACCGATTGGCTGTGGTTATAGGTCTCTTGCTTATCCCATCACTGCCTGCGAGGTTCCATGTGGATCCTCCAAGGTAGGCCTGGGTGGTGCATCTCTTGCCAGGAAGACAGCTATCGGCCTGTGGCTCATTGGTAGGGTTGGAAGAGACACAGCTCTCTTGGAGCCTTCTGAAAATTACAAACAGAATCTCCATCGGAGAGTGAGATCAGTATAGGTTAATTGAGATACACATTCCTGAGTTGGCTAGATTCTATTGTTGGTAGCTTTTTATAAATCACTTGTAAAGTGAATTTCTCTTTGGGGGTACCAAGATTTTGGTTCCAGATGTATTTTACCCTGAAATCCCAGTTCTAGTCAAGGACTCCCCTTCACTGAATGGATTTCTTGGCCGAATTAACAGCTGTTGACTGCCTCTCCCAGGCTTTGGTTTCTCCATTGCAAAAGTGCTCCTTTCTTGGTTTGCTGTTCTCTCCCAGTAGGCAGTGTGTTCAGCCTACTCATGGTGGCAGGCTGCGTTTCATGTCAGTGGTCTCTGTTTACTCCAGCTGTCATTGACCGGCTTCCCCTGTCAGCTTATTCATGGGGGCTGGTTACCAGTCTGGATGTCATAGGGTCTCTGGGTGCTGAAAGATGGCTTTCTGTGGTTCTTCAGCAACAGGATCTCGCCTCAGACCTGGGATGGGTAATCAAGAGCTTTGACAGAATCCTGTCTTGTTTTGGGGACCTCATGGGTCACTTTGGTCAACAGCTCAGTGAAGGAAGGATTCTGGGGCTGGGACCAGGAGCTGCCAGACTAGTTTTTCACAGACTTAGATTAGACTCTCTTGCCTTCCATTCTTGGCCCCGCTTGTCAGATGATGGCCACTCCATGCTCATTATGGTATAGTATGCATGTGAGGATTTTATGATATTGAACCAATTTTGGTTCAACTTCATGTTTAAGTCATCTCCCCCCACCCCAAAACACACACTTCTTACTCCTCTTTCCCAAACTCTCACTTCTGACCGGTTTGCATAGAGCTTACTGTTATCCTGGTTGGAAACCACCTATGAGGGATAATATACAGGGTTTGACTCTGTTCTTTTGAGAGTTCGCTTAGTAAGATCTGCTTGAAGTCAGACCACTTTTTTCTAAATTTCGATATGTCATTTTTCTTTTCAGCTGAGTAAAATTCCATAGTGTAAATGTACCACAGTTTTGCTATCCATTCCTCCATGGATGGACATCTGGGTTGATTCCAATTCTTAGATATTATGAATTGTGCTGCTATAAACATAGTTGCACAAATGTCTCTATCCTGAGATGTGATATCTTGCAGATAGATGCCTAGTAGAGGGATAGCTGGTTCCATTGGTAGCTCTATGTCCATTCTGTTGAGGAATCTCCACAGTGTTTTCCATAGCGGTTGAACAAGTTTGCAATCCCACCAGCAGTGAATTTTTCCTTTTTCCCAGCATCCTCACCAGCAATGATTGTTGGTGGTTTTCTTTATGATTGCCATTCTGACTGGGGAAAGGTGGTATCTCATTGTGGTTTTGATTTGCATTTCCCTGATGCTTAAGGATGCTGAGCACATTCTCAGGTGAGAAACCCATTCTTATTTGAGTCAGAGTCCTTTACTAGTTCATGAACTTGCCATTGCTTCACCAGCTCTGGCAATTCTTGGGTCTCTGCTCCTCTGTGGGACTGGAGCCAGGGTTTCAAGTGCACCTGACAATGACCAGCTGTTTATGTGAGTCCTATGGATGAAACTTGAGTGGTCTTTCATGCCTTCTCAAACCCTCATGCACGCAGAAGAAGTGCTCTTAATTACTGTGCACCTTTTCAGCCCTTTTTGTAATTTTTCAACCTATTTTTCTAAGAATTCTGAGAGAAGAACATGTAACATAGGGTCTGAAAATAAAATATATTCAATGAATTGTTGCTGAATCTGTAAATAAGTTGTATCGTTCAACATGACTCAATTAAAAAATGGTTTGCCGGGCTGGAGAGATGGCTCAGCGGTTAAGGCACTTGCCTCTAGTGCCTAAGGCCCTGGGTTCAATTCCCCAGGACCCACATAAGCCAGACCAACAAAGGGGATGGCCTTGGTTCTCTCTCTCTCTCTCTCTCAATCTCTCTGTCTCTGCTTGAAAATGAATAAATAAAAATTTAAAAAAAAAGAAATATTTAAAAAAAAATGGTTTGCCCACTAAATAATGTAACTCATTATGGACAATAAATATTAAATTAAAAAAAATAAAAATAAAAATATAAAAAAAAATCATAGCAAAGTACCCAAATGTGAGAGCCATAGTAAAGGAGGGCTGACTATGGCATGGTCAGAGGACATATTGGCAGGGAATGATGGACTGCCACAATTCACCTGTAGACAGATAGGTGATCACAAGTTGTCTCTTGTGTCTTCTGCACTCTTCCATAGCTTGATCGTGGCAACACATGCCAAGTCCTCATATGAACTGATACCACATCAGCTGCTTTCATTTACCAACAAAAGGTTTCTAGTTCTTAACTCTAATTAAAAATGCAGAGCACAGAAGCAGATAGTATAAATAACTAGGTTGGGACAGCAGAGAAGAGATGCCAGTCTGTGTCCAGACAAGTATGCACTCAGGGTCTTGGGCTGCCTGAACACCAAGGAGGCACACTAAGGAGAGCTGCTTTCTTGGAGACGGTGGACAATGGAACCTTCTTCTCTGTTAAGGGGAAGTGCATCTCCAAGAAACACCTATCTGGACTGTAGCTACATAGTCTTTGCCACATGGTTCTAGGCCTTTCTTTCCAGACAGCCATTAAGCCTATCAAGGTAATGATGGAGAATGTGTCCCTCCCTCTTCACTGCTGACATTTTATACTGGAGTAGCACCAGAGCTTTAAGGTTGTTCTTACTGTCAAGGGTCAAGTTTGTCAGTTTGATACCTGTGATCTTCTACATACACATTACTAGTATCATCCACCTCACTGTCATTTAGCAGAAGTATGGGAGGAGGTAGGATGCCATCTCCACACTAGTTCCCTTTTATTCTTTTTCATTTTTTCTCCTTCCTTCCTTTCTTCTTCCTTCCTTTGTTTTTTCCTTCCTCCCTCTGTCCTCATCTTTCCTTTTGATTTTCCTCCTTCATTTATTTCCTCATGTTAACTTACCTTCTATTCTCTTCCTTTCTTTTTTTTTTAATTTTCTTTAACTATAGTATTAGTATGTGGCACAGGATGGTCTTAAACTTCTGATCTTCTTGCCTCATCCTCAAGCATATCTTGTATTGATATGTGTTTCGTCAAGTACACAAAAAAATTGCAAGGCTTTGATTGGTCTCCACTCATGTGTCCAGGTGACACTTGCATAAAAAAACCTTGAAATGTTAACTAATGTTCCTTTAGGGGAAAAAAGTGTAACTTGTCTACTGCTGGCTGCAATGATTGTGAGATGTCAGTGGCCCACAGTAGTAATGAAACTTACTGCATATGTAGATCTTTTGAGGGGTCTTTAGTTTCATATTTAGGAATCCAGGATAAATGCCACAAATAGGCAAATGTTAATACTGTTGGTGGTATCATAGATAACAGAGTCCTATTTCTTTGACTCAGGAGATTTGTGTCTTCTGTAAGATCTACTCAAGAGTCCAGTAACATTTAACTTTTAAATCATGCAAAATCAGATCTGAAACTGTCTGAAATTTTCATGTGGTATTCACTTTAAGTCAAGTTTTTTATTGATATGGATATGTATGTAAGATATTTGTGTATATTAATATTGGCGTGTGCATACATAAACACACATGTGTGCCCCAGAAGTCAAGACTTCCTCAATTGTTCATTGCCTTGTTTATGAGACAGGGTTTCTCAGTGAACCTGGATCTTGCCAGTTTGCACCAGTTGGCCAGCAAAGCACATTGAAACCTGATCTTAGTTTCTCCAGAGCTGGGAATCCCAGGTATATACCATGTACCTGGGTTTTCTGTGATGTTGGCATCCAACTTTAAGTCCTCATGCTTTCATAGAAAGAACATTACCAAATAAGCCATATTTACTTCTATTCATTTCATGTTTGGGATTAAAAAACAGATAAGTCAAACTAGTACAAATTGAGATGTGTCTTTCTGAAGTTCAAGAGAAAAATGAGAATATTGGGAAGGTATATATATATATATATATATATATATATATATATATATATATATATATATATATATATATATTCTCATTACATGAATGATAATCTTGAAACTGAGTAAGGTAAAGGAAGTAAATAATTCTGAAGATTAGAAGAGACTGAGACCTGAGGCACCTAAGGGTTGATGTAATTGCAGGTTCCAAAATAAACAATGAAGTTTTTAGAGGTTTGTTAGGAAAACAAAGCAAACTTTCAACTTCCATGGGACTTTAAGAACATGCTTGGGAGCTGACATTCTGGTCCTTTCTCCTGTACACCTCCTCCTCATCTTATTTCTTACGGCTTATACACAAGCAATGTTGATACACTGTTTCTTAAACACAGCTTTTCCTACCATATCTGCTTGGAATATTCATATTCCTGGATGTGGGAAACTCTTATCTCACACCCATAAGTAAATGCTTCAGTTCTTTATCTGCTCACTTCTATCTGATAATGTAGTACCAATACACTTAGGTCTATTTTACCCATCTCACACCATTATAAGTTTGTTCAAATAAATATCTTCCTCAGGGCATGCATTCCAATTTATGTATTTATTTATATCCTTAAGCTTTTCATTCCTACAGGCCTTTTCTGGAGTAGCTATACACTGACTCTGTACCACATAATGCTATATAAGAATGTGAATATTGCAGTGCTTATCTGTTGCTCTACTACTAAAAAATGTATTAATTTCTGGAATTTGAAAATAGCTCACTAATCTTTGGGAAATCTATGCAGGAACTGTTGTGTGACAGTCAGCCTTTTTGTAATTTCTAAGAATCCATGTGTTCACTTGCACAAATTTATCAGGTGTGAGAAAGAAACTTGCTTATTCTTCCTGTTGCATATAGTAGGCTTTCAGGAAAAAACACTATTATCTGAAGGCAACCCCCCGCCAAACAAAAATGGTACTGAACCAAGGGCATCATTTACTCAAAATGAGAATTCTGTCCGCTCAGGAAGAGAAAGGAATGAGTTAGGGTTGTCTACAAGTGAATAAAGAACACAGATAGAAAAAAGACTAATACAGTGATGCTTCAAAGACGGGGAGATTGGAAACAGCCTGAAATGGAGAAAAGAAACCAGAAGTAAAATGAGTAAAGATCCAAGCAACAAAATGAAAAGAACACGAGTAAGAAGTGGTCATAAATCTAAGGTACTTTTCCAATTCACAGAGAGCAAAATATCAGCACAGAAGGCAGGCAGTGAGCAATGGCCAAGCTGGCTCTTTGATCAGAGTCTGATCCATTCTGAAGTCAAAAATAAGACAATATCTTCAGGTTCATAAATAAACTGTTGGAGAAGAGATGCAGGAAACCAAGATGGATAAATATTCTTGGAATGTGATAGTTCATATTGAAATTTATTAATCTTGGGTCCAAGTAACAAACTCAATATTAAACATTACATGGACGAGGTTGAACTTTCAGGAATGTTCAGAATACATAGAAATAATAAGACTGTTATAGTGAAACATTGATCAGTGACTTTCTAAACAATATGCTATGAAAGATAAATTTACATTTTTTAAGAAACACATCATTGACTATATTAATATTGAATATATTTTTATACACACATGCTTATACAGAAATATGTAATATAAAAATTCTGTAGAAACAAAAGACTGTGAAAACATGTCAAGTAGGTCCATGTGCATTCAGGAAATATTTACAAGAAGTTAGAGATATTATTTGTAATTGTTAAAATTCAATTAAATGCTCATTTATACTTATAGTTTATTATTTAAATAAGTGCTGTACATGGTGGGTATAATATTCCAAACAATTATTTTGACATTGTATTTTAGTGAGCATGAAATTTTGGGACATTGCACTGGGCTTCCTAGAGAAATTCTCAAATGACTGATACCAAAAATAATATTGAAACAATTGAGTATGGAGCAAATTTGAAAACCCATTTGAGAATTCTTCTTCAGTGTTCTTCTTAAAAGGATGAAATACAACTAAATGCCAAGGAGAGTGAATGATCTATGGGAAAACAGAATGGAGGCATGGGGGGATCTCAAAGACATTGCTGCAACACTAAGAGCTGAAGTCAGTTATTGGACTTGATTGTTTTAATTTTATGTGTCAATTTGACTATTTCCTAGTGTGCTTAGATTAAGATTTCTTTAGGGTGTACTCATTATGGATTTCCAAATGAGGTTAACATTTAAACCATCACACTCAGCAAAATGCTCTGCCCTTTCCAGTGTGAAAGACCTTCATTTAATCCACAGAATTACCTGAGTAAACTGAGAGTTTGGAACAAATAATCATTCATCCTTCTTTATTTCTGCCTCATTATTTGAACAAGAACATTTTCTCCTGTGCTTGGACTGAGATTTATAGCTAGAAATGTTAGGCATAAATGCATATTATATGCATGGGTATATCATCTATGATCCATATAAATATCCACATGTTATGTTTGGATGAGGATAGCTCTATTAAGTGACACAACGCTGAGAAAATGATAATATTTTACATGAATCCTTCAGGGGGGATGTTTTAGATTACTGTATGCTGAATGAACTTTTCTGAAGGAAGATCAGATCTTTGACTTTCCTGGCCATGTGAATATGGAGTCATTTTAGTTTTTTCTTTTCAATTTAAGTATTTATTGTAATGTGAGAGGGAAAGAGGGGGGGAACGAGAGAGAGAGAAAGGATAAGAGAGAAAGCTGGTACTCAAACTAGAGAGAAACAAGAGGGCCTGAGACAGAGGGGCTGATGAATGCATATGGACAGAAAAGCCAAAAGAAAGAGCCATTCCCCATATGTGTCCCAGTTCCACTTCTCATTCTCAGGCAGTAACCTGTTAGTAGTATCTTTGCATCATATTCAATTATTTTGTTAATCCTCATGATGTTGATCTAAATTGCATAAACACCACAATCAAGTGTTGGGCCAGATTTTGCACAACTCTAAAATGCATTCAGAATTTCTTTGGAGGTATACAACAATTAGAGGTATACAATTCCTATTATACATGTATACTTACACACACATAAATTTTAAATTTACCTGTGATACGTATATGAGGAAAGGCCCATCTTTCAATCTTGTCTTTCTCCATAAATACACACACACACACACACACACACACACACACACACAAAAACACAGCACACTTTCTAAATTCATTGGGAAAATTGTACAGGTAAGATATTTGAGAATAAAATTCCAGACAACTGATGAGACATAATTAATGTTTGCCTTTGGGAGTCATTTTTGACATTTAATATATTTTTATTTAAGAATCTTCTAGACTAAATGTTTGTTTATACTTAGAGATACAAAGCATACTTTAGCTGTCACTGTTCTGCACTTGAAATATTAAAATAGGATTTTTGTTACCTAAGTAACTGCTTATCTTCTATTGTCTCATCAATCTATTTTTTCAAATACTCAAAAAGTTAAAATATCTTTATATTTAGAAGTAAATTTAATTTTTTTATTTAAAAATTATAGGCTTCCTATTGCATAGTTCTGATTCATATAGCTGGTCTTTTTCCAACTTTTACAATGATAATTTTTCAAGGTTCCATGATTTTGCAAGTTTGATATTATACCCAAAGTACTTTCTACATGTTCATTTTAAAAGGAAACATTCACCATTATTTCGTTTTTATCTTCAAAAATAAATTAATTATTAAATGTGTGATCTGTTGTTTTTTCAGTGAAAAATAATGGAATGACAATAAATAAATATACACTCTATCAATGAATTGGCTGTCCTGGGGCATCTGCATCCTCCTAAACATTTTATTTTAAATATCATTTTGTTTTATTTATTTGCAAGCAGAGAGAGACAGAGAGAAGGAAGAAAGTATGGGGAGGGGGGAAGAAATGAGCACTCCAGGCTGTCTAGCCAGAGCAAAAGAACTCCAGATGCATGCACCACTTTGTGCATCTGGCTTTATTTGGGTACTTTGGAATCAAAACCAGGTCCTTAGGCTTTGCAGATAAGCACCTTAACCACTAATCCATCTCTCCAGTACCCTCATATAAATATTAAATAGCAGCACAGTGTTAGGCCAAAGTTAGAGCAATATATAATTATTTGAAGAACCGCCAAACTGATTTTCATAGTGAACTAACTCTATTATCAATAATAGTGAATATGGGTGCCTTGGTCCCACATTCTTATCAATATTTGTTAGTGTTTATTGATGACAGTCTTCCTGACTGGGGTGAAATGAAATCTCAGTATCTTTTAGATTTGCTTTTCCCTGCGGACTACGGATATGAAATTTTGGAACTGCCACTATTATCCTTTGCCTCCTCATTTTCATTACCATCAATGAACCCTGTTCCTTGACAGTCACCAGTGGATACTTGTCTTGCATCAGCTCAGTCTGTGTTTGCAACCAGAACAGGAAACAACTATTTCACTGAGGTGGGAATCTGACTTTGATATCCTCTTTGTGGTTGTAAGTGCTGCTAGCCTACGCAAGTGTAAACCATCATTCCTAGTCTCTATTATATGAATGAAAAGTACTGAAAAGCAAAACCTGCATCAAGGAATAGTGGAGAGAGGAAGTGGATTGTCTGGTGGCTATAGTTTGGGGAAGTGAACAAACAGAACAAGCTCAGGTGATGAAGCTTTGGCGAATGGACTTTCACGGTGCTTTAGGATAATAGTGACTGTGAATGCATGCACCTGGGAGCTGCTTCCTAGTCAGAATTACAATGGCAAAGGAGAATGAATAGATCAATCCCAGTGCTGCTTTCTGTGGACAGGAGACTGAGGCGGAATTGGAAGAATACAGGCTGAGCTCACCTGGCTACATCATTGCCAAACTCTGTACATGAACAGGAACATTTGTGCCACAAACACTTTATTTTTAACCCAAGCTCGATCATCAAATCCATTTGCACCTGCTGGGTTATATTTAATGTCAGATTCCACTTCTTTCTCTATTAGCATGGTAATTAATAATTTGAATGATATCATATTGGTACAGGTATTCAGGAAAGCCCAGAGATGGTAGATGCTTCTATTTGGAGCTTTCTGTGCTTTGAGAATAAAATGCCCCCCCCCCTTCCCACCACATGGGTTTTCATGTTTCAACCCTTGGTTCCCAGATGCTGGCAGTGTTTGGATAAGTTGTAGAAATTTTCATAGGAAGACCTTTGCTGTAGGAAGGGGGTCATTGGGGGTAGGTTCTGAAGATTTACCACCTGACTCCACTTCCTGTTCCTCCTCTGAATCTCCATGACTGGGACATTGTGATCAGATTTGCTCTCACTCCAGCTGCCTTGACTTCTTTAATTATCAAATGGATAATTTAGTAACAAACGCAGACCTCTGTTAATAATGGGCAGTGACTTTGGTGGTCTGGAAGGAGCTTGGGGAAATTATATTCATTTTTGTTAAAAAATAACTTTATCATGAATAAGTTTATACATTGTATGAGCAAATCTTGTAAAGGTGTCCCTGTTTCCCTACTCTCTGTCCCCTACCCACGGGGGTCCTTCCTCTGTGTGTTTTCTGAATCTGTCCATAGGATAGGGGGTAATGAACTGCACGAGAGGTAGCCAGATTTTTTTTTAAATATATATTTATTGTCCATAATGAGTTACATTATTTAGAGGGCAAACTATGCGTTGTTATCCCGAATTCCCCAATTCCCCCCCTCCCCATCCCTGATCAGCTGGATATCCTCCTCCGTGGGCTGTCTGTATTAGTCCTTGTGGCAAGGGATCCTGGATATCCTAGTACTCAGCCTGGTCTTCCTGGCCCAAGTGTGTTGTTACTGATGGGTGCCATGCCTCTGGACCATCTCCCCCACCACGGCTCTCACAATCTTTCCGCCCCCTCTTCCGCTCAGTTTCCTGAGTCCTGGTGGGTGAGTATTAAGGCTGCCTTAAGGTTGCGAGTTTAGGGGTCCTTGTGTCGAAAATCCTTGGTTTCTGTCTCATTGGCCTATCCTGTGTTGATTGAATGGCTGTGGTTATAGGTCCCTTGTTCATCATTCATTGTCTGCTGAGTTCCCTATGGATCCTCCCTGATATGACTGTGGTGGCTCCTCTCTTGTCAGGATCTCATCCATCGGCCTACGGTGGTTTGGTAGGGTTAGATGGGCCACAGCTCTCTTGTTGCATCCTGAAAAACACAAACACATTTGGCTTATCCTGAGTTGGTTGAATGGCTGTGGCTATGGGTCCCTTGTTCATCCCGTCCTTCTCTGCAGGGTTCCATATGGATCCTCCACAATATGACTTTGGTGGCTCATCTCTTGCCATGATCTCATGCTGTCAGGTGGTAGGGTTATATGGGCCACAGCTCACTCCACTTTTGTGTATTGTTGCTGAGGGGGGGGCAATGTCTCTGGATATCCTCCACCATCATGGCTCTTACATTCTTTCCAACCCCTCTTCTGCTCAGTTCCCTGAGTCATAGTGGGTAAATTTTAAGTCTGTTTTATTGTTGAGATCTTAAGTATCTCTGGACCTTTGCCCTGGGTTGTGTTGGTATCTTTGATGTCTGTTTCCATTGACCTTTCATGGGTTATCAGACTTGCTGTGGTGATTGGTCTCCTGTTTGTCTCATCACTTTCTCATAGGTTTCATTTGGGCCCTTTGTGAAGGCTAGGTGTGGCTAATCTCCTGCCAGGATGTCAGCCATCATCCAGTCTTGTTGGTGGAATTGAGTTGTCCCTGGCTCTCTCACTGCCTTCTGAAAAATACAAACAGAATCTGCTTTCCTTTCTTCCAGCATCACTACTAGTCTTTCCTGAGGACTTGAGATAATCCTCAAACAGTAGCAATTTACTCTCCTGCTGTCATCACTGTACTGACTTTCCTTTTACACATTTCTCCTGGATGCACTCCCAATTGCTACAGGTTAAAACCCAAATTATTATCTTTATAAATGTTCCTTAAATTATACTGTCTCAAAAGAAAAACCTCAATTATGTTTTGTTCTCTTTCTGGGATATATTTCTCATGGCAGAATCAGTAGTCAAACTCTGATAGTTTTGTTGCATTATTTTTGTTTATGTGAATTTTGTCAAGCCAATGGATTTGTTTTTTATTTGTTTGTTTGTGTTTGATTTTCCTTTATTCCCTCAACACCATTGTCAGGGCCTTCTATGAAACTGAATATAATCAGTAAATGCTGATCATAATCTAAATGAAAGTCACATTCCTATGGAATTTTCCCTACCATGTTGGCCTGAGAATCCAGAACTATTAGACTTCTTGGTAGAGTGGAGTCATAGGATAGAAACACCTTGGGACTTGCGCTGGAAAGTGCCCTTGTGGGTGTCATGGAGACCACTCCTTGTTTGCAGATGTTGGTTACACAAAGTCTACTCCATATTATCTTCACTATTGAGACTTTCAAATTAGTGAATTGGTGAAAGTGAAATTTTAAGGGCATCCTTGAAATCATTTTCCTAAGTGAATGATTTATTAGTCGATGACAGAAAGGGACAGATCCACTTGCCT
>PVHP010049643.1:0-11979 GCA_004024765.1 Zapus hudsonius
ATATCTTCTATATCTATATCTATATCTTCAATATCTATATCTATATCTATATCTGTATCTGTATCTGTATCTGTATCTATATCTATATCTATATCTATATCTTCTATATCATCTATATCTATATCTATAACTATATCTATATATAACTATATAAAGTTTATATAGTATATAAATATAATAGTATATTATATAACTATAATTTATAAATATAAATAGTTTATATAGTATATATATATAGACTGCTAACATAAAATCGTTTATACATAAGCCTATTAAAATATTTCAAAGTAGTAGGCAAAGCAAGTTAATATTAGTACTTTGCATATATTAACTAAAACTGATAGGGAGAAAAGAATAACATGGGAAAAGATTATGAATCATTATGGAAGATGAAACACCAGTGGCTAATTAACATGTGACTAAGTTGGTACTGTGCACAGGAAATTCCCACTCCAGTTGTGGGTGGTGTGGGGCAGGGGGCGTTCCCAGTGCTATGTGATTAAAAAGAAATAGTTCTAAACTCCCAGGCTGGGCCTGTGACCTTAAGACCCTCCCCTTTTACCTTTGCAGATATATATATTTTATATATATAAATATATATATTTTTTATTAATTTATATATATATATAAAATGTTTTTATTTTTCTCATTGTATTACAATAAAGGGCTCTTCTTTAATATCTTGTTATTCTGGTTTATATCACGTTTAGAAAATAAACAATTGTAGGATATGATTAGATATCTTTCATGTTTTCTAAACACCGTGTTTTAATTTTACAGGATTTTTGTCTTGAACGTTGGACTTCTGAGCAGTATTGAAATTGACAAAAGCTATGGACATATTGAAATGTGTTTTTCCATGTTGACATGAGCAGGAGTCTATGGGGGCTGGGGGTGGAATGTGTTGGTATGAATTCCCCGTAAACTCACGTGTTTTGAAAGCTTGGTCCTCAAGCTGATGATAATTTGGAAGGTGGAGCCTTGCTGGAGGTGTGTTGTTGGGGTGGGTTCGTGGGCGTATAGCCAGCTCACCTGTTCAGAATTTGATTCATTCCTCTGCTGCTGTTTTCTACTTGCTTTAGTAAGGAGGCGACTCTACCATTGTTTCCCTGTCATTGTGATTTTTTTCCAAGAATTTAAGCCAAAATAAACCCCTTTTTCTCATCAGCAGCTTTTAGTCAGGTGTTGAGTCCTAGTAATGTTAAGATAATTACAGCAAATACAAATATAGAAATACCATTCTAAATAAAAGAATCCAATTGCACAATGAGAGAACCTTGGGACTGTGATCTTTGTTATTGGGAGTTGAAAAGATGGTCAGGAAAGTCATTCTTAAGAACCTGATTTTGTTTAGTTGCAGAAGTTACAGTAGGGAACTTTCTACACATACACTTGGCAATGGTCCATTCTCTCATAGGTAAATTAAAAATTAAAATGTGCAGAATGTCTAAAGCTAAAATTGAAAACTAGAAAAAGCCTGATGTGGTAGTTTGAATATGTGTCCCCCATAGACTCAGGTGTTTTATTAAAGCTTATAACTTGGGTCTCTGGCTTCTTGGCTGGTGTCACTAGGGTGAATCCTGAGGTCTAGCCCTCAGGGGGCAGATCTGAATTTCAGCCCAAGGTCTGAGCTCTGGTGGGATCCCTGTTTTATACAGGTTTGTGTTTGCTGTTTTTGGTGTTTGCTGGCTGCTGGTAGTTTTTCTCTCTCCTTGGATGTATGGAAGGAGCTTCTTCCACAATTGTATAAGTTCCCCTGGATCTGTAAGCAAGAAATAAATTCCTTCCTTCCATACACTGTGTCTGGTTTGAAAGTTCACCCCAGCAATGTGGAACTTACTATTACACCTGGTATTTGTAAGTCATGGGAACAAGTTACTATAAAATCATAACATTCTATGATGACATCTATGGAGAGTTGGAATTTACTGGATTATATTTTATGTAAAATTCCATCAGTAGTGTATGTATTTTAGATTGCTGTCACAGCAACACAGAATCTCTTGTTTTATAGGAAGATTATTTATGCTCATTATTGTTCTTCAAAAGCCTGCGAATAATGCAAAAAATACATGGAGGTGTAATTTTTTTAACATAGTATCTAGTTTCTGATATAGAAATTCAACTTGCTTTGAAAACATTTGAACAAAAATTTTTCTTAGCCACTGATCTTAACCACATAACCAAATTCTTCATAATTGGCTAATCTCAAGTTACTCCTTTTGTGAAATATCTTTCTTCCTTTTTAGTCCACAGAATATTCATCCCCCTTCCTTTCTGCTTTATGATCTGGATCATCTGAAACCAGTTGAGGAGAGGCAAGAAAATACACTTGGTTTTAAGGAGGGAAATGTCTGTTAGTTGGAAGTGTCAAAGTTAGGGAAGTTAGTGGAGTTTTGTTTTTTAAAATATTTTATTTATTCATTTTTCAAGGAGAGAGAGAGAGAGAGAGAGAGAGAGAGAGAGAGAGAGAGAGAGAGAGAGAGAGAGCACACACCAGGGCCACCACCTTGTGGGTCTGGCATATGTGGGTACTGGGGAATTGAACCAGGGGCTTCAGGCACTGAAGCCATGTGCCTTAACTGCTGAGTCATCTCTCCAGCCCAGTGGACTTTTATTTATGGGTGAAAATGACCCTGTTTTGTGAGAATAAATAACTTCCTCTATATGATGTGGTGGGGACTCACATGAAAGCCATATCACTAGTGGTTTAGAGATCAAAGAAAGGTTAGGAATGCAGGCAGTAGACTAGCCACCCGTGTAAACTGTTCCATGCTTTTGAAATCTGTCTCTCCAAGAATCTTTTCAGAGCTCAGAGATCCCTCAGGAAAAACTTCTGGCTTGGATCATCCCACCATGTTTCCTATGATTTATTTTTTTCTCCATGGGAATAATCAATAATAGCCAACTGTGACTCTTGATGGTTAAAATAAGGCTTATGTGCAAATTCCCTGGGATGCAATTAAATGTATTGCAACAAACAAATCATGAAGTAGCTAGAAAATTCTTGAAATAATCCCTCTGTCCATGGTAATGGTTTATGTTTCTATTTGCCATAGTTGAATATGGTTTGTTTTCTTAAAATTGTGTATTGAGTGGTGGCGCATACCTTTAATCCCAGCACTTGGGAGGCGGAGGTAGGAGGATTGCTATGAGTTCAAGGCCACCCTGGGAGGACATAGTGAAATCCAGGTCAGCCTGGGCTAGAGTGAGATGATACCTCTATAAACCTAAACCAAAAAACAAAACAAAAAATATCCCAATATATGTGTCGTGAGGCAGAGGGTTCTGTAAGTGGTGAATCAGTTATGGAGATGTTAATCCAGTTCTCTCACAACTGGATCAGGTCCTAGGAGAGCAGGTGTTGCAGTCAGCTTCTTAGTTGCTGCACAGAAAGAACCCAAACAAAAGTGGCTTGTAGGGGAATGGGTTTATTTGGCTTACAGACTTGAGGGGAGACTCCATCCTGAGGGAAAACGATGGCATGAGCAGAGGGGTGGACATCACCTCCACCATAGCACTGCAAACAATGGTAGGAAGGTGTGCCAAATACTGGCAAGGGGAAGCTGGCTTATAACCCCATAAGCCCACCCCCAACAACACAGCTCTAGTGAGGTTCTAATTCCCGAATTGCCATCAGCTGAGGATCGATCTATCAGAACACATTCATTTGTTTGTGGGGGACACCTGGATCAAACCATGACAGCAGGTGCCTATAAAGAGAGGCAGTTTTTTTGTGTGTTTTAATCTATTTTTATGCCTGTACTTGTCCTTCAACTTTTCTATGATATTATCATGCAGCACAAAACCCTCGGCAGATGTGGCCTTGGATTTGATCAGGTTTTGTCTTAGACTTCAGCCTTCAGAACTGTGAGCCTAAATAAATTTCTTTCCTGTGTAAATTACTTAGCCTCATATTTTTTTTAGCTACAGAAAAGAGACATTAATTAGCTGGTAAAAAGGTTTTAGCTATTGTAAGAATATAATTATGATCAAATGTTACACAAACCCATAATTTTTGGCCTGGTGAAGTCATATGGTCTTGTCTTTCAGTAATTATTCAGGTCTACGATCATTCTTTGGCTAAAGGATAGAAATAACTTCAGTGTACTTAGTCCTCAGGACAGGCACACTGTGATATCTTGAAATTTCTGGCACCGAGAGTTTGAGGACAGAAATGCCTTCTACTGTGGCTCATGAAGCAGTCTGTTTAATAGTGAATACAGCAAAGCATCACCTAGAGAGAAGCAGGGACCACTCTGTTGTCTGGGGATCAAACATGGAAATGGCTGTCTAAAAATCCAACATGGCTTATTCTCATCCCTGATTGTGGCAAAGAAATAAAATGGTGTTTCCCAGGGAAAACATAGGCTCAGAAATACCTTTCCATCTCCACATTGTTTTACACCATGTTAAGAGACAACAGGCCAATGAACAATGTATGTGTCTAACACTTGTTTACTTGGCCTCTCCATTCAGATATTTGTAGGGATGCATGAAGCACCCAGGGAAGAAAGCCCAGTTGTGGAGTTTGAATCAAATGTCTCCCATAGGCTCGCCGGGCGTGGTGGCGCACGCCTTTAATCCCAGCACTCGGGAGGCAGAGGTAGGAGGATTGCCATGAGTTCAAGGCCACTCTGAGACTACAGAGTGAATTCCAGGTCAGCCTGGACTAGAGCGAGACCCTACCTCGAAAAACCAAAAAAAAAAAAATGTCCCCCATAGCCTCACATGTTTTAAATGCTTAGTCCCCACCTAGTGACACTTTTGGAGGCAGAGTCTTGCTGGAGAAGGTGTGTTGCTGGAGTTTAGGGGTGTTAGAGCCAAATGCCCCTTGTCTGTATTAGCTCAGCTCATTCTCTTGCTGCTTTCTGTCAGATTCTGTGGCAAGAAATGATACCCAGCTTCTGCTCTGCCTTTTTTCCTGCCATGATGAAACTTCTCCTCAAAACTATGAAATGAACTTTTTCCTCCCCAAAACAAGAAGATAACTAAAACAATAATTATTTAGCATTTCTTCCAAAATTCCATCTTCTTTAACAAGCACATGCCAAAATCAATTAATTCATATTCTGGATTCAAAACTGCTTCACATTGTTTACTTAGGATTTATATGTATTGTTTGAATACTTCGTCTACTGAAAATGCATTAGTATGGTTTTTCCAGCTTGTTTTCAAGATGGATTCTGAAGCATTATAACTTTAAAACTAATGCCCACAATAAATGCACATTGCTTATTTAAAGTAGTTGCTTTTGAAAGCTGCATGGATATGTCACTTATGTACCCATCAGAGTTTAAAATAGCAGGGAAAATGTTATAAGGTGCAGACAGAGCCATCTAGTTGACCAACTTGTTATAAAACGTTCTCCTTAAAAATCTCTATGAATAAGCCAAATGTGTTTGTGTTTTTCAGGATGCAACGAGAGAGCTGTGGCCCATCAAACCCTACCAACCCACCGTAGGCCGATGGCTGAGATCCTGGCAAGAGAGGAGCCACCACAGTCATATCGGGGAGGATCCATAGGGAACCCAGCAGACAATGACAGATGAACAAGGGACCTATAACCATAGCCATTCAATCAACACAGGATAGGCCAATGAGACAGAAACCAAGGCTTTTCGACACAAGGACCTCTAAGCTCGCAACATTAAAGCAGTCTTATTACTCACCCACCACGACTCAGGGGACTGAGCAGAAGAGGGGGTGGAAAGATTGTGAGAGCCATGGTGGGGGAGACGGTCCGGAGGCATGGCACCCCTCAATAACAACACACTTGGGCCAGGAAGACCGGGATGAGTACTAGGCTATCCAGGATCCCTTGCCACAAGGACTAATCCATACAGCCCACGGAGGAGGATATCCAACTGATCAGGGATGGGGAGGGGGGGAATTGGGGAATTCGGGATAACAACGCATGGTTCGCCCACTAAATAATGTAACTCATTATGGACAATAAATTTATATTTAAAAAAAATCTTATATGAGAACTATAATATTATACCTTTCCATGCTTATTAAATCATAAAAGTGGACAGCATTTCCTCCAGAAAAATCTCAAGCTTTAGGAAAAGCTGCACCACTATGCTGTCTAGAAATAATCATCTTGTCTTATGCTAAATCCAATATATCATGGTGTGAACATTCCCCACTTCCCTCTCAGCTATGTTTGTGATGGAGACAAGAGCCGGAAAAGTATCTGTGCATTAAGCTTAATCAGGCAATCTGAAGTGACGTGCTCCATAGTATCCACCTGACAGTGATGAATTACTCCTATTTCTTAGACACAGTGCTTGACAAGGAGGTAAACGGATGATCATAGCACTCGATAGTCTAGCCTGGGAACCTCAACTTTATTCTGATATCCAGGTTAGAAAGAAGTTAGTGAGAATCAATAGGAGAATGTGAACAGCGTACAGGAATGAAAAACAGGGGAGTCCGCAGACCAAGTGGTGTTGATTCCAAAACAATACGTTCTCCCTGGCCTATGAGCAGTATCAACTCCAGCTTTTTTTTTAAAGAGTTCTTTTTTTATTTTATTTATTCATTTTTCAAGGAGAGAGAGAGAGAGAAAGAGAGAGAGAGAGAAAACAAGGGCCACCACCTTGTGGGTCTGCCTTATGTGGGTCCTGGGGAATTGAACCAGGGGCCTTAGGCACTGGAGGAAAGTGCCTTAACCACTGAGCCATCTCTCCAGCCCTTAACTCCAGCTTTAACATAGAGATAAAGAAAATGAAATCTTCCGAAAACAGTAAGACAGAATTATTCATATACTCCAAAGGGCTAAATATAACCTCGGTATATTGCTGTGGCTCATAATGATAGCAATAAAAATTTATGGTCATTTAATTTTTAATAAATTAAGCAATAAAGCAAGAGGTCTGGGTCTTAGCAAAGATTTCAGTGTGAGGACATTACTTCAGTGGTTAAATAGCTGATGATTTCTACAACCAATTCTGCCAAATGGTTCTGAGAGCCAATTTTCTTAGTGCATGGATGGAAATGAGCTCCTAAGAACTGTGAGGACCTTGCACACAGGCACAATTGTAGACAGAGCCACAGGTCTCCCGAATTCTATAATGAGTTGTGAGGTGAGCTAGTCATCTGGGAACACATTCCCTTGTCACTTTAACTGGGACTTAATTGAAGGATCCTCCTGGTATCTATAGATTTGGACTCCATTGTGGAGCTGACCTATGGAGGGTCTTAATATTACACTTTGGAAATCAAGCAGATGTTCTCTTCACTGTTTCTTCTGGAAGAGTTTAATCTTAGAAGATCTTTAAAACTATATTAGCACTAGTCTAATGCTTAAATGGAGTTTGGGCTGCTGGTCCATGTTGGGAGTTAAAAGAGAGAGAACAAGTGAAGTAATTCTACGAGCAGCAAGCATCATGGGTGGGGACATTGAAAGCAGAGTTGAAGGGTAGAAGTGCACACTTGGTCTGTCTCATTTGGGTACTGTCATGGTTTGATCCAGGTGTCCCCCACAAACAATTGAATGTGTTCTGATAGCTCGCTCCTCAGCTGATGGCAGTTTGGGTTTTACAACCTCAATGGAGCTGTGTTGTTGGGGGTGGGCTTTTGGGGGTTATAAGCCAACTTCCCCTTGCCAGAGTTTGGCACACCTTCCTGCCGCTGTTTGCAGTGCTGTGGCGGAGGTGATGTCCACCCTCTGCTCATGCCATCGTTTTCCCTGCCAGGATGGAGTCTCCCCTTGAGTCTGTAAGCCAAATAAACCCATTCCTCCATAAAACAGTGCTGTGGCGGAGGTGATGTCCAGCCCTCTGCTCATGCCATCGTTTTCCCTGCCAGGATGGAGTCTCCCCTCGAGTCTGTAAGCCAAATAAACCCATTCCTCCATAAAACAGTGCTATGGCAGAGGTGATGTCCAGCCCTCTGCTCAAGCCATCGTTTTCCCTGCCAGGATGGAGTCTCCCCTCAAGTCCATAAGCCAAATAAACCCATTCCTCTACAAGCCACTTTTGTTTGGGTTCTTTCTGCGCAGCAACTAGAAAGCTGACTGCAACAGGTACCTAGAGGAAGCTGTGCTCTGTGAGTAGAGGCGAGGTGCACTAAACCTATGAGGGAGAATTTTCTTCAGGCTAATGGGGCTCAAGATAGGAAGGCATGATGTGCAGCCTAAGTGTTTGCAATTCCCCTTCTATAGGAGCCTGAGCCCAAGGCCTCTCTGTGGCTGGCTGAGGAGGAAGAGGGCGGCAGATCAAGCAGGCAGCACCATAGACGATACTGAGACAGGGACGAGTTAGCAGGAACTTGCAAACTATATGTTCAACTGTTGGAGGAATGTAGAGAAACTCTGAAATTCAGAACTCAGCTGAGCTTGGCAAACCGGGAGTCCCTGGTGCCGTGAATCAGTGGAAACACTTAATTGTTAGTAAGAGGAGCTGCTGAAGGCTGCGTATGGACTCCATTGAGATGGATAAATCCCCAGGATCCATAGTCTTGGTGGTCGTACTTTTACTCCCAGCACCCCAAGAAGTTTATAGGGTTACCGAAGAAATGCTTTCCTCATATTTCTAGAAGAACAAGAGAGAAGTTGACTGGTGTGAAATATACCCAGATCAGGCAATCGAAGATAATTATAGTGAATGTGTTAAGGCTCTAAAGAAACAAGTGGACAACGTGCAATGGCAAGTGGGTATATTCTATGCAGAAGGACGAAAACTCTAAAAAGAATGAAAAGGAAATGATAGCCTAAAAGTATCTCTATCCCTTGCCACAAGGACTGATCCAGACAGCCCACGGAGGAGGATATCCTACTGATCAGGGGTGGGGAGCGGGGGAATTGGGGAATTCGGGATAACAACGCATGGTTTGCCCACTAAATAATGTAACTCATTATGGACAATAAATATATATTTTTAAAAAAAGTATCTCTAATGGGCCCACTGGACCCTGAGCTACAGGACCCTGTAGCTCAGGAAGAGATGAGTGAACTCAAAGACACGACAGTCAAACTTTCCAAACTAAAATTCAGAGAGAAAAGAAAATGGCATTTAAAACAGAACAGAATATTCAAGAACTCTGGTACAACTCCATAAGGTGACCATATATATAACTAGAATACCCAACGAAGACAGTGCTTTAATGTAATAGGGCTGAAGATTTTCTAAAGGTAGAGATTCGTATCAAATCATAAGTCTAGGGACTTCAGTATACACTGCGCAGAATTAATACAAAGCCTACATGGAAGCAAAAGTTATTCAAGTGATAGAAAACCAAAGACAGGGAGAAATCTTCAAAGACAGAGTAAAGCAAAATAACACTTTACCTAGAGAGGAGCAAATAGGAAAATTATGAGGCTTCTTTTCAGAAACCATGAGTTCAGGAAGAGAGTGGTATGAAATATTTGGAAAGTTGAACACAGACACCATCAACATAGAGCTCTGTATCCAGTTAACCTCACCTTCAGATGTGAAGCAGAAAAAGAGTTATTCTCGGGTGAATGAAAGGGAATCACCATCAGAAGACCTGGCCCACAAGGACTGTTAGACATGTGTGACTATATGTAAATATGGAATGGAAGGCACATTTGCAAATCCAGACAGCCCACGGAGGAGGATATCCAACTGATCAGGGATGGGGAGGGGGGGGGAATTGGGGAATTCGGGATAACAACGCATGGTTTGCCAACTAAATAATGTAACTCATTATGGACAATAAATATATATTTAAAAAAAACTCAAAAAAAAAAAACAGAAAAAAGCTTTCCTGGCTATCAAACTTAATATTATACACCCATCAGTAAGAAATGTCTGATTAAATATCCCTAATCAATGCTTTTACATAAAATTTATAGCCCTATGCATGATATTTTTATAATCAAGTATTAGAAAGTGTATTTTCAACATATTTGTAGATAAAAATCAGTATCAGCAGAACTCGTAACTGTTTTTCTTTCACTGAGCTTAGTGGATAGTTTTGAATATTCCCAAAGTGCATAGGTTTGTTTTTGGTGACGATTAGGTCAGAATGGAGCCAGGTGGCTAAAAGCAGAGCCTTCATGGTGTGAAGACATTTATCAGGTACCTATAAAAAACAAACAAACTGAAAGTACCAGGTATTTTTCATTTAAATTCCAAAGAAAGCTGACTATTCCTACTGATTGATTTTATTATTTACATCATATTGTATTACATCCTAAACATTAACCCCATGTATCTAACAGTTGCTTATCCACTTGATAAACATTGGATCATTGAAAAATGTCTTTAGTCAGCACGTGAAGTAAAAACCATTCTTATTCTTGGATCAATAGGTTGAAATGGTGCTCTCAGCTTCGTTAGCTAAAACTTCTCTTCTTGAGCTTGAATATTCTGATTTGGATCTTAGATGCGCCACCGCCAACCTTATTGTCCTCAGTGTGATGCTATTGGGAAATGAGATGTGAGGCCTGGTGGGAAGACTTTGTATCATCTGAGTGTGTCCTTGAAGGGGATAGTGGGACTCTGGCCTTTCCCTCCTCTTCTGTGATCCTTCTGGCCATGTGGTGTTCTGTAGCCAAAGACAAGAAAACAAACAAGAGCTACATCAGGAAGCAGGCCAGGCGGCAGCCCAGGATCAGAGGCCACTTGGAGCTCCCAGGTCTTGGCAGCTCCCTGCTTCTGGCTGAAGTTCCTAGACCTATGATTTGATACGTATCTCTACCTTTAGAAAAGTGCAGCATCCTCGGGGTTCATGAACTTTGGAATCGCTTTTTCGTGATTATTAAGACGGTGTCTGCACCTTCTGGAAGGAATCCATATGATCTCGTTCTTCTATGAAAACAAGAGCCTGCATCACAAACTTTATTTCATCTCCTTTGTTTTGGTAAAAGCTTTCTTTTTCCTTCCTGGGTGTTTGTTGTTGCTTCAGAAGGCATGTTTTTAATACAAAAGGATGTCAAAGAAAAAGGAGATAAGAGTAATGAAGCCCAGCTGAAATGTAAGGTCCAAAATTCCCCAAGACAAACCACCAGAGACTCAAGTCAGAGCAAAAGCAAGGGTCATTTTATTTAAGCAGGTTTGAACCCCGACCGCAGTCAACCAGTTATTTAGAAAACTGGGACCAGCGGCCCAGAATGCAGACACTCAAACCTTTTTATAGGCCAGAGTAAACAACTTTGGGGAATTTCCAGTCCAAGGGTTATGGATCTGTATTATCAGGTTACAAAAAGCCAGATAAGTGAAACTAGTACTAAGGCCAGAATAGATGTCTGGTGTTTATTCTTATCCCTCCATATTTCTATAGCGTAAGCATTTTACAGAAGCTGAAATAGCTTGTTAGTTATTTAATTCTTCCAGACAGTTGCTCATCTCAGGGCCTTATGACACCCAGATACTCAAGTGAGCAGTTTTAAAACAAACCTGTAGCTATTTCTTTTAAAAATAAGTGTTTTAGCCATTGTTTATTTTATAAGAGAAACATGAATGTCACTTAGCCATTTTCTATTTTACAGAACCATTCCCATTTTCCAAACCTCCCGCACTGCCACCTTACTCCGGATCCTGCATGGAGACCATGAATCCCTGCTCTTCCAAGCAACTTTATTTTAGTCGCTACTGTACCTCAAATCCTACAGCAGCACTGGTCCAGAATTGCTTTAGTGACTGTCGCACAAATGGATGGATTAGTAAACTTATAACCAAGAAGAGCCATTATCTTCCCAGGTGTTTCCTATGGAAACGCAGGCCTTTGCCCCCCAAGGATTGGGCTGAGATTGTTGAAAGTGAGAGCTCTTGGAAAGCAGAGCATAGGAGGCATAGGTCCAGCCATTTACTTTCAACGAGAAGATCCCATTAAAAATTTACTACTAGGGGGCTGGAGAGATGGCTCAGCAGTTAAGGCACTTGCCTCCAGTGCCTAAGGTCCCCAGTTCAATTCCCCAGGACCCACATAAGCCAGATCCACAAGGTGGTGGCCCTGGTTCTCTCTCTCTCTCTCTCTCTCTCTCTCTCTCTCTCTCTCTCTCTCTCT
>PVHP010049644.1:0-11948 GCA_004024765.1 Zapus hudsonius
CTCTCTCCTCTCCTCTCTCTTCTCTCCTCTCCTCTCCTCTCCTCTGCTCTCTCTCCTCTCCTCTCTGCTCTCTCTCCTCTCCTCTCTCTTCTCTCTCTTCTCTCCTCTCTCTTCTCTTCTCTCCTCTCCTCTCTCTCCTCTCCTCTTCTCTCCTCTCTCTCCTTTCCTCTTCTCTGCTCTCTCTCCTCTCTCCCCTCTGCTCTCCTCTCTTTCCTCTTCTCTGGAAGCACATGATGGAGAAAGCGGCTCTCCTGATGGCAGCCAGGAAGAAAAGTGAGAGAAGGTGAGGCCAGTCTGACAATCCTTGCAGGGGCACACCCCCAACCACCTCACCTCCTTCCACTAGGCTCTGCCTCTTAAAGGTTCCCTCACCTCTCACTAGTGCCATCATTGGGAGAGCAAGCCTTCAACACAGGAGAGTTTGGAGGGCTTTAAACCAAACCATAGTGTGGACTGGACTCTGAACCAAGGGTTCCTGGTTTATCGTTCTGGGTTGGACTGGATGCTCCCAGAACTCGGGGAAAAGACAAGAAGTAGAGGAAAGGGGCAAAATGGCAGCCCAGCTACCATCAAAGGGTCACAAAAATGGGGTCTGGGCAGAGAGGGAGTTTGGCCAAGCTCCACCAGGAGAACCATATAAAATGTAGACCTGGTAAGTAAGCAGTGTGGGCTCATCACTGATGCTGAAGAAACCAGAGTCCCAAGGAGGGTCATTTAGAAGCCTTGACAGCCAGAGCTGAGGATCACACTGCTAGAAAGAGAAATCAAGGCTGTCTGCACAGAGTGGTATTTATTCTCTTCCAGGGCCCTTCTTCTTTCAGAGACCAGGAATGTCACTTCTCTCCTGGGTGCTGGTATGTCCACAAAGCTCATCTCAGCTCTGAGGGACTATGGGACCAGAACCAGCCACTGAGCCATGCTGAGGGAAGAGGTGCCCATGGCATGCGCATGCAAAATTCAGAGCTTAAGGGTCAAATACTTCATCTTCCTACCAAACAAGCAGCTACCTACAGCCTAGGAGGGACCGGCAAGGCTGCCCACATGGCCAGCAGGCCTCTGCATAGAGGTGCTCCACTCCTTGGTCCTGCGACTGGGGAATTCCAGAAAGCTCCCTCCTGCCCAGATCCTGCCCAAGGTGGAAAGTGAGGTTGGTTCACTCCCTGAGAGTAGGGAAGATCTTTTCCAACTCTTTGGAGCTTCTCCATAAGGTCTGATCTGGAGCTCACCCGAGGGTCTCCTTGTCTGCGGGTCTTATACAAGAAGGGTGATGTCTTGACTGGCCAGGGTGAGGTCAGAGCTGGCCCCTGGGGTGGAAGGGAGGGAGCCTGTGCCCTGTCTGCAGATTGAACCACCAAACTGTGTCTAATGCTGCCCTCTCATGTCCATTTTGCTCCATTGCATCCAGCTCAAAGGGAACTGGAAGCATCCAGAACTTTAAGGGACTATTTCCCTTCCACCTGCTTCGAGGCATTTTGTGTCCATGATTTAGATGAGATTCCCTAAATGATGGTATTGGAGACTGAGAAAACTTCAGTGTACCCCAGAAACCAGGGCGCAATCACTGTCCTGTCAGCGTGGAAGGACTTACAGTTACAACTCTGCCTGATGGAGCTATAGAAGTCCTTGCTGCTATCTTGGTGTTTTGGACACACGCTCTCATCACACACAGCACAGGCACCTCTGAGCAATAAGAGCGCATCCCAGGGACAGCTGAGCATCAACTTGAACTTGCCTCCTTGGAGCCCAGTCACTGGACTGACCATTTGGACTCTAAGAGACGGGACTTGTGCAGATTCTGACCTTCTCCAACAGTGGAGTCCCAAGTCCCTGAAGCTGTATGAGCTCTCACTCAAGGGGTCCCTTTGGATCCATCCCCCAAGCTAGCACGTGGCTTCTGCAGAACTTGCCTATGCCAGTACCTATGGGAGAGAAACTACCAAGGGTTTGCCTGGACCAAATGGGAGGATTCCTCCTTGGCACAGAGACACAGTGTGCCAGCTGTCACTCCAGGAGCTGAGATAAGACAATAGGCAAATAGATGCAGATGCCAGCTCCTGGGAGCTGGCTTCATCCTTCACCAGCTCCTCAGATCCTCTGTATGATGGGAATGCACAACACTCAGACAGCATGGAAATAATGTGCTTTAACCATGGTCCCAAAGAAGGAAAGCTCCTCACATCCACGACCCTGGGTAGGGACTCTGGGGACTATGTTGCTTTTGTTCTGTTCCTGCTGTGCCAGCCGACTGCTGACATAATTCAGTGAGCATCCATTCCTCCCAGGGAGAAGTATTCTATGGTCCAGCGGAAGGACACAGATCAGAAGTGGAAAAGAAAGGGGCGCTGACAAGATGTGACTGGGGTGGTGCTGAGCCTCTGGAGCTGGGGGGACAGACAGTGAAATAAGTGATGTTTCCCAGACACACCCAAGTGTATTAATTAGACTTAGCTATTTACCAGGTAAGTGCTAAAAGGATCCCTGGTAATTAAAAGAGCTAATCAGATTTTCAAAGGGCACCAGTACCATGTACACATAGCGGGATTATACTTTCTGTTCACAGTATGTCTTTTTTTTTTTTTTTTTTTGGTTTTTCAAGGTAGGGTCTCCCTCTAGTCCAGGCTGACCTGGAATTCACTCTGGAGTCTCAGGGTGGCCTTGAACTCATGGCGATCCTCCTACCTCTGCCTCCCGAGTGCTGGGATTAAAGGCGTGCGCCACCACGCCCGGCTTAACAGTATGTCATTTTAAGATGTTGGGGGTGAGTTGCTCTGACTCTTTTACCTTCTAGTAGTGGCAACACCAGCCTGTGGTGGGAAGGACGGAGGAACTCAGAACTACTGCCTAAGCTTTGCTTGGGCACAGAATCACACACACACACACACACACACACACACACACACACACACACACGCATGCACCTGCACACACTGGCCCTATTGTTATAAGAGCATACAGCCCTTCTATTTGATATTTTATTAAGTCAATGAAATTGACACCGTCATATTCATTTCTATTTTTTTTTTTTTTGAGGTAGGGTCTCACTCTAGCCCAGGCTGACCTGGAATTCACTATGTAGTCTCAGGGTGGCCTTGAACTCATGGCGATCCTCCTACCTCTGCCTCTGGAGTGCTGGGATGAAAGTCATGCACCACCAGGCCTAGCTCCATTATTTTTAATTTTCTTTTTTCCATCAGTGTTTGCAAAACATCTATACCCATCACTTCCTGTTTGTCCCAATGCCATTCTATAAATTTCCTCTAAGACAATATTTCTCAGGCTTTCATGGTAAGTGATTTCCATTTAAAATTAGCCAATGGGAAGTCATGTCAAGAGATAGAGATGAAGCCAAGTCAGACATGATGACTCACACCTATAAGCTCAGCACTCAGGAAGCGAGGCAGGAGGATAGTTCTAGGAAAGTGTGAACTACATGATGAGATCCTGTCTAAAAAAAAGAATATCAAGGGCTGGAGGGATGTCTCAGCAGTTAAGGCTCTTTCTTGCAAAGCCTGAGGCTTGGGTCTGATTCCCCAGTACTCATGAAAATGCCAGGGGCAGAAAATGGTGCATGTATCTGGAGTTCATTTGCAGTGGCACTAGACCCTGGCACACCCATTTTCTCTCTCTCTGTCTCTCCACTTGCAAATGAATAAATAAAATTTTAATAAAGAATATTGAGAGAACAAAAAGAAAAGGGAAAGAGAGACAGAATACAGGGAGTTTCTTCCTCCTTTTTGCTCCTCATCCCCACTCCTGATGGGGTCCCTAGAGGAGGTGCCTCTCCTCACCAGCCCCAGCTCCAGCCCAGTGGCTCTCCTTCACCCTCATTCCACTTGGAGAGCGTTGGGCTCTGGAAACCATGCCTCCTCTTTCTTTGCTCATGGCAGATTTCTGAGACGCCAGCCCACCAGGTGCCCATTTCACCAAGTTTACAAACAGGGCTTCTTCAGGGGGACTGCATGCTGTGAACCATTTCCCTGCCTCGACCTTAATCGGCACAATGTATGACTGTGCTATCAAGTTTTGGACACTAAAGACTTTGCCCTTATTATTTAGCTACTGTCCCAGCTGAGATTAGGTCATTGACAAAGAGCAGAATTGGATGACCCACAATTCTGGAGGCTGGAAGGTCTCTAAGTGAGGCTTGGGAGAGGGAGGGGAATGCTCTCTGCTTCCAAGATGGTGCCTTGCTGTTGCATCCTCTGGGAAAGGCAGGTGAAGAGCACTGTGCCCTTGATGAGGGAACAGCCCTCCTGTCTTGGTCACCTCTGAAAAGCCCATCTCTTGAGATCAGCCCATTGCTGTCACCTGACACATGCAAACCATAGCAGAATCTTAGAAGCCACAACCACCTTCACCATCTTCCCGTCTTCCCATCCTGGGACACACCAGCTCTTCACAATGGTAATGCACTTGTCAGAGCTTCTTGACCCTGAGATTCACTTCTACTCACTGGTTTTGTGACACGGACAAGGGTCATGGTGGAATTGTGTCCCCCCAAAAATATTGATTGGCAGGTGATTAAGTATAAGGAATGTACAATATATAAATATATATATGAGTTTTATTCAGCATCAAGAAGCACAGAATTGTGTCAATGAATAGAACTGAAGATCATCATATTAAGCAAAATAAGCCAGATTCTGAGATGCAATTATGTGGAATTTAGATTTTATATATACATATATACATACACATATGTGATATGGAAGTAGAAGGGGAAATATTTAGGAAGAAGAAGGTCACTACCAGAGGGAGGAGGGTGAAGCAGGAAAAGGAAATAAAGTCAATATGATCAAAATATATATCATACAAACTACATACTTGAAGACAATGTTATTATAAAACCTACCACTTTGCTACAGCAAATATGTGCTAATAACATGCTTCTTAAGAAACAAAGTTGAAGTCCTTGTCTATATACCCCAAAATGTGAGTGAGGAGGGCCCTGAAGCCAACATCATGTGAAGATGGAGACAAGGGAGAATGATTTATATGGGAGCCCAGGAATGGGTGCCATAGATAGACAGCCACCATCAGAAGCTGAGCAGAGATGAGGAGGAATATTCCCCACAAGCACCAGGAAAGCCTTGGGCTGTGGGACCTGCTCTAAGTCAGCCAGTCCATGGCGCTTAGTAATGGCAGTCACTGGCTTACTCACACTTCTTCCTCAGATCTTCCTCAGGGTCTTCTTCTGATTCATAAACTGGGAATGGTTCTCCCCACTTACTTTGAGGTGGGGAGGATTGGACAAGCCTGGAAGGGTTTAAAGAAGCAATTGTATATGTGCAGAGTAGCCCCCAAACTCCATCCTGCTGAGCAGAAGCCATGCAAGAACCTCACTGCCCGGAACAGTGACTGAGGGTGACCGAGGAAAGAGCCCTGCTCGTGATGTGCAGAGGATCCCTCTTATAGGTGAGACTCCATCACCCACCACCATAGCTTCATTCTGAGACAATGCCTTTGGAGACATTCTATGAAGAATCTAATGCGAGTGGGATGCCCTCTAAGGAGAAGCAGGCCATCAAGGAGAGTGAGTATCACAGGCTTGGTTGGGATCCAGCAGAAAGCCAGTCTTAAGTGACAGCGATCCAAGCCCATTCATAAGCTGAGAAAGGTCTTGGGACTGTCAGAAACCTCCAACAGAGAGTGCAGCAGTAACCTTCTCATTGCAGGATAGGACATCCAGCCAGACACAGCTTATGGAAGGAAGGGTTGATTCAAGCTTACAGTGTTGAGGGGAAGTTTCAACATGGCAAAGAAAGCGTTTTGGGGTAGACAACTGGGCATCACGTCTTTTGTACCAACAGGGAGGAAGTAGAAGGAGTGAGTTGCAGGATTGGGCTATAACACCCCAAGGCCTTCCCCCAATAACACACCCCCTCCAGCAGGGCTCTGTCTCACAACAGTTCCAACTGGAGATCAGGTATGATGCTTCATCACAAACAAGTGAGGCTACGAGGGACACTCCAGATCCAGACCACGACAGAGGGTGCCACCAAAGTCTCACTGCCTCCAGCTGATGACCTGCAGGTGTCAGGGAGTTCATTGTAAAGTCCACCTTTCCTGGTAGGGGGCTACAAGCCCTGTAGGGAGGTCGTGGGAGCAGAGTTCAACAGAAATGAGAGCGTCCTGAGGATGCCGGTGCCACACGCGACCAAGATGCCCCTGGTGACTCCTGGAGAGATCTATGTGTAGAGAGAAGAAGGGTGGGGCTGAGAGCTAGTGAGAACTGTCATGGCTGTGAGTGTGGCTGTGTAAAGGTGAGGGTGCAGGGAACAAGGGGAGTGGGGACTCGGCAGATTCTAAAACCCCAAAAGGAGGATTTATATGAAAGGGACTTATTAGGATGTGTTCCCAGAACAAAAGGATGAAGCAGGTGGGAAGGTAAGCCTGAGAAAGGAGAAGGCGAGCTGCAAGCTGGTATCAAGTGCATGTGGAATGATATCTGTCCTGTCAGCTAGCTCAGATGACAGGGTCAGGGCTGTGACGAGCTCCCGGTAGGAAGCGAGGCAGTTGGGGGTCTTTACCCTGTGTGCAGTAACAGGCAAACCTTGCTCAAGGAAAGTTCAAGTCATTGGCCAGCTCAAGAGGGACAACCTGTGAGTCTTTGGAATGTCCCAGGTGATAAGAGTATCTTTAATTACCTGAGGCTTTGGACCATGCCAGATAGTCTGTGCTAACAAGGTCACTTATGATAGACGCCATGGCCCATGGGAGCAGCTGGAGCTCAGAAGAAGCTAGAAATTACCATTTGAGCAACATGGTCGCCGGTGCTTTTTCACCCAGACACAACTTGAGTCATTGGTCAGGGAGGCCCCTGATGCCCTCAAAACAATACGAACTGTTGCCAAGACTCCTGGTTGCTGGAGCTGAGCGGGATGCCTTCTCCCCGTGGACTGTTAGAGCGCTGGAAAGCGCTATGCCACCCGCTGGGGGAGAGCAGTGAGCAAGAGGCTTAACCAGCAGTGGACTCTGCAAAATACAAGACTGGTCAGCAAGACAAGAGGTGCCAATTGGCACAATAGTGTCATCTGCTATGGGGGAAACCAACCTCTCTTTGATTGGATATGAGGCCCTTCCACAGGAGGGAATTCGAGGTGGCCAGATTAGATGCTTCGTAAGTGCGTATTGAATTGGCTTCAGGAAATGAGAAAAGTCTGAGCAAATGAGGTGGTGGACCTCAGTGACCCTGTTAGAAGGAAAGTGGAGGCAGACTGTGAAGTTGAAATCACCGCATGAAAGAAATCAGGGGGCAGAGAAAAGACTGGAAACCTTGCCCACCAAGGTCAGTGTTGTAGTTACTGTCTCATTGTTGGGATGAAATGTCTGACCAAAAGCAGCTGATGGGAGGAAAGTTTTTATTTTATTTTATTTTATTTTATTTTATTTTATTTGGCTTACTGTCTCTAGGGAAAGGTCTATGATGGCAGGGGAAAGGATGACATGAACAAAGGCTGGACATCACTTCCCTGTCACAGCAAGTGGAAAACAGCAGCAGGAGAGTAAGTCAAATCCTAGCAAGGGGGCACTGGCTATAACACCCCCAAAGCCCACCCCCCAACACACCTCCTCCAGCAAGGCTCCACCTCCCAAACTGACTTCAGTTGCAAACCAAGCATTCAACATACACCACGAGTTTCTGGGGAAGCTTAATTCAAAGCATCACAGCTACCACGTAATGATAGAGCATATGCAGGAAAAGGGCACTGTACACAGATGACCTATGAAGGTCCCAGTCCTCTGCACCAGGTACCACGGAACTGTTTACCTTTTCCTCAAGACTGGCCCACATCCTCTCTTAGAAATATTTTATTCCTTAATAAATCTGTTTTTACCACTACCTACATGTCCCTGTCCAATTTCTTGTCCCATGACAAGAACCTGGATATCCAGGATGTCTGCCCATAAGGACCACACCCAAAATCAATTCAGTGTCCTGTGTTGACAACCAGCTCACTTCACTGTTGATTATGGTACCACGAGCTCATCACCAGCATGTTTTTGTCACTGAGACACATGTCCCTGTATATTTTCTTAGCCACTCATATGCAGGTGGCATTCATGGCTATTTTTATATGGATAAAAGAGGAAAGAAGTTCCCCATAGCAGACAGACATGCAGTGCTCAGGACTTTCTAATCTGCCTGTAATGTCAGAGCCAATATAATACAACAGAGTGCCAACCCACACCGAGGGGCCAGGGACCCAGGGCCAGCTGATTGTCGCTAGGAACACTTAGAACCCAATGCGCGCGCGCACACACACACACACACACACACACACACACACACCCTTTCTCTCTCTCTCTCTCTCTCTCTCTCTCTCTCTCTCTCTCTCTCTCTCTCTCTCTCTCTCTCTCTCTCTCTCTCCATGCTCTCCCCCTCCATCTCTGGTGACTCTTGTGGAATACAACTTCATTTCCCTGCTCTGGTCTCCTTTGTGGTTTTGAAAAGGTTAATTCATTGCTTGATAGAAAATGAGAAATTCAACAAAAAAAAATATCGCTTTTCATACTAAGCAAACTAAGCCAGGACTAGTCTGGGATGTGATGTTAACAATTTTTCCCCTTTGGTCTGTTAACCAGCCTTTAGGTTTTCAAACCCTTGACAATGTGGTCCCAGACCATTCACTGCATGGTGATGCCAGAGCCCCTGGCATCTTCCTCCTGGGCCAGGCCAAGTTCCTGCCATGTGGACTCCCCAAAAGAGCCAATCTCCATTCCTGTTCTGGAACTTCCATGGAAGGGAGTGACAGTCAATTCATAAGAACAGAGAAGGAGAGGACAAGCTTAAATGAATGGAGAGATGTCGGTAGGCATGGTGACACACACCCATGATCCTAGCACATGAGAAGCAGAGGAAGAGGACTGAAATTTTGAAGCCAGCCTGGGCAGCATAGTAAGAGTCTCAGAAACAAAAAGTAGAAACCCAAAATGACAGCAGGAAAATGAAGAGAGATGTGTACAGACCAGGTAAAAGGTGTTCATATACACAGTTCCTCCACCAAGCACAGGCAGCTCAATGGAAGGTCATGTGTACCACGACCCTCATCCCCTCACCCAAGAGGAACGATAGGCCTCCCTCTTCTTACTGGAATCACCCAACATGATCATACCTTCTTGTCCTCTCCTCACTGAGTATCCCAAACCACTGCTGGTTGCCTTCTCTGACCCTTCCCCCCGCACTTCTAATCTCTCTTTCCTTCTCCTTTGCAAGGCATTCTGGGGTTCACCCCCAAAATAAAGCTCTTGTTGCCCAATCTTTGTCTCAGATCTGTCTGAGAAGAGGTGGAGGTGTGCAGACGAGAGATGGCAAAACGCTAGCTGGGCTGAGCTTGGAGGGAAGCATGAGAGGGAAGCATGAGAGGGGGTGGGATATGGGAAGATCCCCTGGGCAGGAGGATGACGGGTGCAAGGGCTCGGCCTGCCTCAGGCTTTCTCTCACATCATCCCCACTGCAGGCAGGACATGGCAGGACTCCCCACATTGGGTGTTACAGTTTGGAGTCCTCACATTGAGGGCATTATGTGGAACCCCCACACTGGGGGTGCTACATGGGCTCCCCACATTGCGGGTACAGTGGTGTCTAGATTTTTCTGGCAGGATGACTTTCTGTGGCACTTAGGATGCTTAACAGCATGTCTTGCTTCTCCACCAGGAGCAGTAATATCCCCACCTCATGTTCCAATAGCCCCAAATGTCCCCTGGAGGGTGAAGTTGTCTTCTGTGGGCCTGGGTGCGGGGACTATGAAGCATGAATGTCCTGCTGAGGAGGGAGTCAACAGCTGACCTGCACCCTCTCCCTTGCCTGTCTGTAGATATGTCCATTGCCTAGTCTGCTCTGAGGCCAGCATGTGACCTGTCCCTGGGCTTGGTGAGGTAGTGTTGCCGTCAGCATTTTAGTTGCTGCACCAAAAGAACCCAAACAAAAGCGACTTGGGGAGGAATGGATTTATTAGGCTTACGGACTCGAGGGGAGACTCCATCCTGGCAGGGAAAACGATGGCATGAGCAGAGGGGTGGACATCACCTCCACTACGGCACTGGAAACAGCGGCAGGAAGGTGTGCCAAACACTGGCAAGGGGAAGCTTGCTTATAACCCCCATAAGTCAGCCCCCAACAATACAGCTCCATCGAGGTTGTAAAATCTAAACCGCCATCAGCTGAGGATCGATTACCCAGAACACATTCATGTGTTTGTGGGGGACACCTGGATCAAACCATGACAGGTGGCCTCCATAGAGGCTGGGGTATATATAACAAAGGCAGGCAGAACTGGATGGTTTAGTGAGCTCACGGTGGAAATTCTTGCTTGTGTCCACTAGATGGCCCCAGCGCAATGCTGGACCCAGAAGAATGGGGCGGGCCAAAAAGGGTCAAGTTTCCTGAGGGAAGGTGGAGGGTTAGATGCTTAAGGTATTTTCTCTGACCCTCCTGTGTCCCAGGACCCCAGAAAGCTATGTTTCTCCCAGGTGAACCCATGAGTGGACTCCTGTGAGCTTGCCCTGGGCAGATTTGAGCTCCAGTACCTTCTCACTTCCCTTTCTTTAGAATGGGTGAAGGTGTATGAAATGTTAGCTCATTGATGACCTACACCACAGAAAGTATGCTGTCAAGCCTGCTCCAGGGTGGACCCTGGGCTGCTTCCTACACTAGCCGGGCCAGGAAAGGGGAGGGAGTGCCTCCATTCTGCACCTTTCTTTTCTGCTAGAGGAGGCCATAATGTCTCTCAAACCATTCATACGGAACACAGTTTAATTCCACTGAATGCTAAGGCTGTCAAGGTCATGTTCAAATATGCGCTTTAAGCTCTGCATTTCATTTCATCTTTACAAACTTCCAGTGAAATGCACAGCTTTCTCTTATCCTCATCCTACACTGAGGCATGGAGTGATAAACAGGGGAAAGGGTTCTGGCTTGCCTGGCATCTACACCTCTAGCCAGGATGGTCACCACTCCATAAGCCCTATGGAACACTGTTCTTCAGTTGCTCTCATTACGGTCAGAAAAGACGGAGTGTGAAACTTTAAGTGGTTTAGCAAGGAGGGTTTTGAGGGCTTCCACAGTGTGCAACCCAGGAGTCAGAGGAGATATGGGTGGCCCTATATGCTGACATTGTCTGCTGTCCCTCCCTCCCAATAGTCCTTGAAAGGTACTATTTTCCTTACTATTACTAATATTCCGGGGTCAACAACCATTTCTGTTAAGTCCAGAGAGTAAATAGTTGAGGTTTTGTGGGCCACATGATCTCAGTGGCAAACACTCAACTCTCACTGCAGCACAAAAGTATCCCTGGGCAAAATGAAACCAAATAGCCTGGCTGTGTGCCAATAAAACTTTATTTATTCACTATAGGCAATGCACTGAATTTGGCCCACAGACCATGATTTACCAACCCCTGAGCAAGGCAATCTTCTACCCAACACTTGTACTGACACTATTTGACTCATCCTAACACTTCTGAACTTAAACCTTTCTGGAAGTAGGCACATCCTTGGGTCATATCTGGCCAGTAGCATGGGCCAGTACAATGTAGGCACTAATGCAGGTGCCTTGTATGTCCTGTGATAAAAGAAACTCAGATTTTATATTAAGATGATTGCCAGCATAATAAGTCAGGATGAATTTGAGTCTGACTGAATGTCCAGGAGCAAAGCCAAGACACAGGGGGACCATTGCTGGCCTCTTGGGTGCTGATCTCTCCTAGCACCATGGCAGATGGTGAGAAACACGTCTTCCCAACCCTACATAGATACACATGACATGAAGCAGGACTTACACTCTCTTGTGTCTCTGACAGTTAACAGGGAGCAGCTCTTGCTGGTATGTCTGGTCAGCTTTACTGCTGAGTGTCTAGAGAGGGCTTTTTCAGGTTCCTGTGTGCTCATCACTAGGGGACGAATCCTGACCTTATCCACTTCTATCGCTCATACTAATGATCTCAACA
>PVHP010049645.1:0-5000 GCA_004024765.1 Zapus hudsonius
CTTTTCATATATTAGGGCCATCTTATGTGACAAAATGGCCTAATTTAAGAAAGAAATATTAGGACTTGAGTAGGCAGGAAGCAACTGTGGCCCGGAAGTCTTTTCTACTCCACTACCTTCTTGTTGCAATCTGAAAACCTGTGGCTCTGGGAAGCCATAATTCATAGTGCCATCATTTACTAAGGAGGAAAGGTTGGGAAGGAATGATACTGGAGAGAGAGAGAGAGAGAGAGAGAGAGAGAACATATGAAGCAATCTCTTGAGTAAACCTAAAGAACAGGTAGGTCTGTACCTTGGCTTTTGCAGTCCAATCCCTGCCGTACTCGGCTCCAAAACAGGCACAGTTTATGAGAGAAAAGAATTTATTTGAAGCTAATGATTCACAGGAAGTTGCATAATAGTGAAAGAGGCTGTGCAACCCATCACCAACACCACACACAGAACAGCGAACAAGCAGGTGTTGCGAGGGAGAGAAATCTCCTTCTCCTTCATATAGCCTTAGGGCTGAGGTCTTGCAACCCTTTCCCAGACTTTTTGGCTTCCTGAATCTCTGGAATTTCCTTCCTTCACTGTCCACACAGGAAGGGGATGTTAAGTTCCTGTTTCCCTGAGCTTCCTTACAACGGGCCACCTACTGAGAGGGCTGCCTTCCTGTGAACCCACCAACATAGTTAAAAAGATCAAGCTGACAACAAAACCTCACCATCACAATCCCCAGTGTCAAAATCTCATCAAAAATTCTCTGTTGTAAAAGAAGAGATATAAACGGTCAGCAAATACTCAAAAAAAGTGTTTGATATCCTCAGCCATTGGAGAAATCAAAATTACAACTGCTGTGAAATTCCATTTCTCCCCACTCTTAAGAATACAAATGGCAGGGCTGGAGAGATGGCTCAGCGGGTAAGGCACTTGCCTCCAGTGCCTAAGGCCCTGGGTTCAATTCCTCAGGACCCACATAAGCCAGACCCACAAGGTGATGGCCCTGGTGTGTGCTCTCTCTCTCTCTCTCTCTCTCTCTCTCTCTCTCTCTCTCTCTCTCTCTGCTTGAAAATGAATAAATAAAATATTTTTTTAAAAAAGAATACAAATGGCAACAAATTCTGGTAAGGAGGAGAAAAGAGGAACCCTGATTCCCTGTCTATGAGAGTGAAAACTGGTATAGCCTCTAGGGAAGTCAGTGTGGGGTTCCTCCAAAAACTAAAAATAGAATTAACATATCACCAAACTATTCCAGTCCTGGGTAGAGCTGCAGGTCTCCAAGACTTCCAAGGAGATGTTTGCATATCCATGTTTCACAGTAAGCAGGAAATGGAAAAGAGCCTACATGTCTATCAACAGAAGAATGGCTAAAGAAAACGTGAGACACGCTGTGGTTGAAGAACATAGAGAAACCAAGCTTCCTCCCTGCTGCCTAACTGTCACAGTGTCAGAAAGTGTTATTCAGATTTCTGGGGAAGAAAAGTCATCAACAGTCCTCCCCAGCTGTGGACCTTGCAAGCAAAGAGATGTCCAATAGTGGGAGGTGTGTTAGGGGGTAACCAACGGTTTTCTGATTGGATTTGAGACCGGCGCTATAGGAGGGAATCCATGCCTGGTACTAGAAACCTGCTTAAACGTCCCTAGCTGAAGACTCAGGAGGGAACTTGTTACTGTTGTAAAAATCCATCCCAACTACGGCCAGAACCACTCCATGGGCCAAGTCCCAGAATGAAGCATAAGGAGAGAGTGAGCTGAGGAACAGCCTTCATCACTCTCTGCTTCCTACTTTGGATTGAATGTGGTCAGCTGCTTCAGGTTCCAGCTACCACACTTCCCTACCATGATGGATGTGTCCCTCTGAACCGTGAGCCAAATAAACCCTTTCCTCCCTTAAGCCACTTCCTGTTATTTTATCACAGAAACCAGGAAAGCAACTAATATAGAAGGGTTGGGAGGGGGAGAAAAGGAAGAAATGCGTATAACAAAATATGTGTTATGAACGTAAAGGAGTGGGGCGAATAGGGGAGAAATGGGACCAGCAAGAGGGAGCTAGGATCTGGAAGAGGAAGGGGGAAGAAGAGGATAGACCAAACAAATACATATAAAAATTTCATAACGAAATCCGATGGTTGATGTGATAGTTTGAATGTATGTCCCCCATAGACTCAGGATTCAGGTGTTTTATTAAAGTTTGTAACTTGGGTCTACAGCCACCTGGCTGAAGGAGGTGTGGCCAGGGGCAGATTCTGAAGCTGAGCACTAAGGTGTCACTGGAGGTGGATCTGAATGCCAGCCCAAACCTCTCTGTATGCAGAGAGGTTTAATGTCTGGCAGGGTTCCTGCTGCTTTCTGCCTGTCTATGCTTCTTGCTTTTGGTGTTTGCTGGCTGGTGATGGTTTCTCTCTTTGCTTGGATTTATGATTGGGAGCCAACTTCTTCTACCATAAGTGGAAGTTCCTCTTGGACCTGGAAGCTGAAATAAACCCCTCCCTCCTAGGAACTGTGTCTGGTTTGGGGTGTTCATCTCAACAACGTAGAGCTTGCTACTACAATTGGTATACTAATTTTTTCAATTAATAAAAAAAGTGCACTGTGTTGTTTCATTCTATAATGTACCATGCTTAAGAGAGAGAGGTGGGGGAGACACACACACACGGGCATATATATATAGTGCTATAAATATATTTCACAGAGACAAAAGTATATATAGTAACACAAATATCTCTTTTAAATTCTATTTCTGCTGTGTTAAGAAATTGATCAAGAAATATTTTTCCAAACTCTAGCGATGTCCAAAGTTCACGGCAAGAGTGAGGAGTGCCTTCCAGTCCATGCATGACACCAATTAGCTCCTAAAAGCTAGAGTCAGGTGTATCAGGGAAGATGAAAAATGACCCTACTGCTAACTGTCCCCACCACAACTCTGTCCCAGGGTCACTATAAGCAAAAACCTGAAGGTGAGGAGAGCTTATGGACAGTCCCATCTTCTGGCCAGATCACTGTGGTGACAATTTCATTTCTTCCCTTCTGGACAGAGGTTGAAGGAGGTAAACTTTGAAGAGAGGCAGAATATCTGTCACTATACCTGGACATTTTCTCCACTTCAAACTCCTTGGTTGATATATCTAGATGTGACGAGTCAAGGAGAGCCGACAAAAAATGATATGAAGTAGGTATGGGATTAAAATTTTTAAATATATCTTGTTCTATATTCTGTTTCATTCTGTTTTTGGTTTTGTTGTATTTAGTTTCTTTCACTTTTTAAAATCAGGGTCTTCCATATCCCAGGCTAGTCTTAAATTCAAGGTAACCCAAGTGCCATTAAAATTTTGATGTGCCACAGTGCCCAAATTCTGCAGTACTGAGGTCAAACTTGGGGCTCCATGCACCAAACCACACCCCCAGTCCTCATTCTGGCTTGAAACAGGCTCTTGCTATGTAGCCCCAGATGGCCTTGAACTTCTGATCCTCCTGCCTCAACCTCCCAAGTGCTGGGGTTGCAGGTGTGTATCACTATGACCAGCTAAGTCTGCACTGATACTTACCTAGGAGCTAGTAGGTTATATTGCACACCAAATAAACTATTAGGAACGGGGGAGGATGAGTCACGATGACATAATAGAAGTAGATATCTGACAAAATAACATGGTCAGATTTCCACTCCAAGAATGTAGGACACCTTCATTAACCATTATGCTGCACATAGGTGAAAAGATAGATGTGGTGTGTGTGTATATGTCTGTGTCTGTGTGTCTGTCTGGGTGTCTGGGTGTGTGTTTGTGTGTCTGTCTGTCTGCGTGTCTGTGTGTCTGTGTATGTTTGTGTGTGTGTATCTGTGTGTGTGTCTGTCTGTGTGTGTGTGTGTTTGTGTATCTGTCTATCTGTGTGTCTGTGTGTGTCTGTGTTTGTTTGTGTGTGTGTGTATCTGTGTGTGTGTGTGCTCGCGCGTGCTTGTGTGCAGGTGCAGGTGCACCTGTGCCATAGCACGTATGTGGAAGACAGAAGACAACCTCAGATGTCAGTCCTCACTTTTACCTTGTTTGAGGCAGGATCTCTCATTGCTCACACCTCTTATTTCACCAGGCTAGCTGGACAGCAAACTTTCAGGCACTCCCCTGTGCTCGCCTCCCATCTCCCCATAGGTGCACTGGGATAACAGACTCTCGTCATACGGGGATCCAACTTTATGTGGGTTCTAAGCTCATCGCAGATCTAAGCTCAGGTTCCCACTGAGCCATGTGCTAAATTGTGTACAAGTTGTGATCACTGTGATTGCAGCAGGCAGAAAACCCTCAGGTCCACACCACCGTGCAGCACCTTTGGACGGCTGCCTCAGCGTCTCTCTGGTCTCTGCCACCAACCTGCCAAGAAGCAAAGGCCACTCTCTGGTGGGAAGAGAACTGAGCTTCTCAGTGGTGGGCATGGCAATGAGGGAAATGAATCCCCCAGCTTTTGGCAGGCTGCACTTCTTTTTAAATGGCTGGTCAGCTTTCCTTTTTAGTTGCCAAGGTCTTCACCTCATTTATGTGCCCCCAAGCAGTCAGTCAGCACCCACCTGGGTCTACATCACCTCTCAGACTAGTCAGGCTGGTAGGAGACTCAGAGAGGAGGTCTGCAGGGGAGACAGCTTGCTCTGGGGTGACAGGATCTGTTCCTGCCTCTGCTGGACCCGAGCTCCCCTGGTGGCCCAGAACTGCTTCTACACCAGCCCTTGGACCTGCTTCACTGGGACCCACATCTGTTACAGAATCCTCCTCTTGACTGGCACCCCCAAATCTCTCAAAGGTTCAGAGCTACCACACACGACAACAACCCCTTGGTGGTCAACCCACCCAACGGAGAGCCCATTTCCACACGTGTATTCTTGTGTGAATGAAGGCATCCTTCCCTGTAACCACTTACTTCTTTCCTGGTGGAGGGAAGACAAGGGTGTGGATGGAGAAGCAACCATTTCCATTATGCATTAACAAAAGATAAAGTCAATGAAGCCCCCAGATGCTTGAGAGCGAGAACAGCTCACA
>PVHP010049645.1:10000-12077 GCA_004024765.1 Zapus hudsonius
TGACAACCCCAGTGACAAGTTTTTAACTGTACCCATCAGGTATCAGTCATATTCTTATCAGGTTATACTCTTATATCCTCTTTCCCTCGCTCTATTCCACCGACATTCCTCCTCAGTGGGGTCATTGGTATTCACTGTGGGGTCACGAATACACCAGTCTCTGGTGGGCGCAGGGGACAACGATTCCGGATACTCCTTCCCACCCTGTGACTCTTACAATCCTTCTATCCACTCTTCTGTAATGTTCCCTGAGCCTTGGTGGGTGTGTTATAAGACAGCTTTGGTGTTGAGCTCTCCTTGATCTTTGAATTTCTGCTTGGATGCATTTTGAGTGTCCTCGGTGTCTATGGCTACCTCTCCGGAGCTGGTTGTCAGGCTACCAGGGAGACCAACACTCATGTGTAAATCACCACTTCCTTGTGATGTCTTATGGGCCCTGGCAGATGTGATGGAGGTGGTAGTCTCCTGCCAAACATTCAACTATCTATTTTTGTTGTACTGATGGATTTTGGTTCTTCTTTGGTTTTGCTGTCGTGTGTTAAAAAAGAAGAAGAGAAAGAAGCAGGTTAGCCAACCAAGAGTGAGAACAGCATGGACTGTTTTGTATTTTGTTTATTTGTTGATACTAGTCCTGACCAGTTTGGTCCTTCCTAGCCCAGAGGATGGCGGAGGTCTTCTGACTCCCTCCTCGCCTGCAGTTTCAATCAACTCAATACCAAGTGCCAAGGGGCTAGGCTGTTCCTAGAATGTGGAGGTCTCAGTCCTCACGGTGGCTGCCTTCAGAGAAAAGACCTGTGTCTGTGGGTGGAGGAGGGGTGAGGTGGGGTTAAGACACTCTGGGATCGAAATATTATTTGCAGTTGGATTCATATTTACCTGTGAAAGATCCTATGGGCAGCCAGGTGTGGTGGCTCCCAGAGCTCATGCCCATCATCCCTGCACTCAAGAGGCTGAATTATAATAGTCTTGTTGAGATCCAGGCCAGCCTGGGCTTACAATGGGATAACCTGTTTCAAAACCAAACAACTTTGTTCACTTTGAGACTTTTGTCCGCATGACCAAAGAAGGATTCTCTTTAAGCAATGTGGTTCAGCTCCACCGAAGATGGATGGCAGAGGAGCCTGTAAGACTTTACCCAGTGTTTAAAACCTGAAGTCAAGAGGGGGCAGAAAGATTGTAAGAGCTGTGGTGGGGGAGACTATCCAGAGGCATAGCACCCTTCAGTAACAACACACTTGGGACCGGGCTGAGTACTAGGCTATCCAGGGTCCCCTGCCACAAGGACTGATCCAGACGGCCCACGGAGGAGGATATCCAGCTGATTGGGGATGGGGAGGGAGGCATTGGGGAATTGGGGATAACAACTCATTGTTTGCCCAATGAATAATGTAACTCATTATGGACAATAAATATATATTTAAGACTTAAAAAAACTACAGGGGCAAAAAAATGAATGAATGAATGAATAATATTTTTAAAAGAATTTAATACATCAAAGTATATTTATGGATTTTAATAAAATAAAAGATGATATAAGCAAAAAAAAAAACCTGAAGTCAAGTTATGGCATCCCTCACAAGGAAAGAGCATAGAGGGAAACCCCAGGACTGTGGCACACACCGGTCCCAGCTCCAAACAGGAAAGACGCCTCTCAGAGTGCAGTCTGGACCTTATAGAGCCTGTCACTCCTGCCCACCTCACACACAGTGGGTTTTCCATAAGTCCTCACATAAGAGAAACTTTCACCTGGAAATAAAACATTTTAAAATTCTTTTTCCCCCCTTACCAGAACTAAAATAAAACACAACGATGCGCGAAGTCAACAGGGAGCACCAAGAAGAAAAATCAAACCTTTAACTTTTACTTTATAACTGTCACACAAATCTCAATTTTCTGGATCCTGGAGAGATTAGAGATGTTCAAACATCACAGAGGGAGGGAAGAATTCCTAGGCTGACAACAAGAAGTGCATTCTTCTTGCAAAAAGTTCTTGAGAAAAATGAAAACCAATTCTGAAATGCCTCCAATATCTATTGCATAACTCTTTCTTTTCTTTTCTTTTTTTTTTTTTTTTTTT
>PVHP010049646.1:0-12100 GCA_004024765.1 Zapus hudsonius
ACTGCTGGGATAAACCTCCAAACCAGTCAGTTATGGAAGGAAAGGGTTTATTGAAGTTACAGATCCAGGGGAAATTCCATAATGACAAAAGAGGCTGGCCTCCTTTCACAAGTCCAAGGAGAGAGGAGAGAGGAGAGAGAGAGAGAGAGAGAGAGAGAGAGAGAGAGAGAGAGAGAGAGAGAGAGAGAGGCCATCACCAGCACCACACACACACACACACACACACACACACACACAAACACCAGCAAAAACAGCAGGGAACTCCAGACTAGAGCTGGGGGGGAGGAGAAGTAATTTCCTCCCCCCCCCCAGCTTCCTTACATCCTACCCCATACTAAGAGGGCCTCTCACTCTGCAGGGAGGGCTCACTATAAGAGGACCTCCTCCTTTAGATAATTCTTCCTGTAAGTAACCTCAGAGATCCACCCAAGATTACTGTGGATTACTAAACAGGTCAAGTTGACGACAAAATTTAACCATCACAGCAAAGACAATGTCAAAGACTCAGGTAGGTTTTGAATGCTGCACTGCTCATAGCATGATGAGTTGCTTGCTTGTGCTTATAAAGCATACCATCTTTGGGCACAAGCTCTCTTGGCAGGGAACAATGGAGAGGGAGAAGAAAGATGGCTTATAGATGCACAGACGCTTTTCACTTTTAAAACAAGCTTAAATCCTCTCAATTTAGCCACACATTAAATATCTTTCCTGGGTTCTGATGCCTCCAGGTTCTTTTTCCTGGTCCACAATCCCTGGCTTCCAGCCTCACACTGCACTGAAAAGTCTTCCTTTACGCTCACCCATGGCCTCCAAATATTCATACCAGTGATCACTTTTCATTTCTTAATCCTCTTGATCCTTCTGGGATGATTTTTTTATATAGAAATTCTCCCCCCTTTTTTGGCTTTCTGGAAGCTCTTTCCTTGTACTCACTCATCCGTCATAAATCAGGACTTGAACACTTACATGGATTGGGCAGAAAATAACATTTTGAACTATAGATAAGAGTACTCTTATCTCCCACATTACTTTTGAAACTCATAGACATGTGGCTTCTCTTTCATTTTTCATATTTTTTTGCATGTGCATGTGTATAGTATGTGCCATGTGGTATGTGTGTGTGTGTGTGTGGTGTCTATTATATGCATGTGTGTATGCAGATATATACACTCCCTGCACTCACATAAGGAGGCCAGAGTAGACCATCAGATGTCTCTCTACATTGCTCATCCATGTGTTTGCCTTGAGACAGAGTCTCTCACTGATTCCAGAGTTTGCCATTTTGCACAAGTGCCAGAAATTCTCCAGCCTCTGCTCCCTAGAGAACTGAGGTTACAGAAGTGCATAACCACACACAACTGTTCTGGAGAATTGAACTCAGGTGTTCTCAGCCCCCAGGTCATCATGCTTCTAGGTAGGTGCTCTTACATGCTGAGACATCTCTCTAGCCCCTTTTCCTCTTATTTTTCTTTATTTGAGGTAGAATCTCACAATAGCCATGGCTGACTTGGACGTCACTTTGTAACCCAGGCTGGCCTCAAACTCACAGCAGTCCTCCTACCTCAGCTTGTGGAGTTCTGGGACTATAGGCATGAGCCACCAAACCTAGTTTCACCTTTCCACTTTTGATGGGCATATGAACGAACTCCATCATTCACTTTACACCTGCATGCACTTTAAGAAACATCAATACAAATGTGATCAATAACATCTATGACTTGATCCTAAGACAACAAATTGTGCTGGATGGAATGGTAAACTACAACCCATATTCCCTACCTTGCAAAAAAAAGCTAGCCATCATTCTGGAGGCCAAACTCAACACCCCTGGTGGATGGTTGGGTCACTACTTTGACATCTTGGGGGTCAGAGCCAGTTGCTTCTCAGGGACTTCTTGTTCATTGGTTCACCTCCTGATGCCTCCCAGACCTTGGGATTCCCCTCCAGTGCTCTCGCTCCAAGGCACTTCCCGAATCCACCATCTCTACCACCTCTTTACCTACCCCAAAGCCTTGTTGATAAATCTGGTTTTACACATTAGGTTATTCTCCATATGATAGTTAACCTAAAAAGTCCTCTTATATCCTTCTAAGTTTATTATGGGCAGTGATTGACTCCTTTCATATGCACATTCCAAGTTGTACCTAGACACATGAGCTTCTATCAAAAAATCAATCTTGGTTCATTAGTATTTAGACTCTGAACTTCTATAAAGGAAGTACTTAAAAATATTTCTCAAATGGTTTTAGGTGAAGCAGGTCTCTCACTCCATAGATTTCAATCTGTATGGGGCAATAATTATGTTCTCAATTTCCTACAGAAACCTTTATAGTGGCCCACACAGGTTGTTCCCTCAGACACACTTGTTCAAGGCAAAAGTAGAAGAAACTAAAAAAGTCCCATGATCAACTAAGTTTGAGAAATTGTAGTTGAAACAGTGGTTAGCAGTCTCTCTCTCTCTCTCTCTCTCTCTCTCTCTCTCTCTCTCTCTCTCTCTCTCTCTCTCTCTCACACACACACACACACACACACACACATTCCAGAGGCCTTTTTTTCTGTACTAAAATGCACTATGAACTCTCTAGGTGAGGACTGCTCTTCACATGTTTTTGTCCCTAAACCCATTTTGTGAGGACCATTTTTCAAATCCCATGGAACTAGAACACAATTTATTTTTCCCTCTTTTTTATTGATATATTCATTATCCATAATTAGATACATTGTTTGAGCAAACCTTATGTTAGTACCCCCATTTCCCTCCTCCCTGTCCCCAATCACTGGGTATCCTCCTCATTTGGGCATACTGGATCAGTCCATGAAGTAGGGGGTTCAAGAAGTAGCCAGTTTCCCCCCCCACACACACACACTTTGTGTATTGTTGCTGAGGGGGCAATGTCTCTGCATAGTCTTCCCCACCATGACTCTTACAATCTTTCCACCCCCTCTTCCACTCAGTTCCCTGAGTTGTGGTGGGTGAGTTCTAAATTGGCTTTATTATTGAGATCTTAAGTGTCTCTGGATTTCTGCTTTGGGTTGTGTTAGATATCATTGGTGTCTGTCTCGATGACCTATCTATCCTGGCTGTGGAGATAGGTCTCTTGTGTATCACGACACTGTCTCATAGGTTTCATTTGGGGCCTACATGATAGGCCAGGGGTGGTTCATCTCCTGCAGGGTTGGCAGCCATCATCCCATGGCTTGTTGGTAGAAGTGGGTTGACTAAGGCTCTCTCACTGCCTTCTGAAAAATATAAACAAACAGAATCTCCATTCGAGGGTGAGATCAGTATAGGTTAAATGAGACACACATTGTTAATTTGTCAAGATTCTATTGGGTGTAGCCTCTTTGTAGTTCTTTGGTAGTGGGACTTTCCCCTTGGAGCCTAGGTTTTTGATCCCCATAAGATTTTGCCTTGGATCCCAATTCCAGTTAAGAGTTCCTTGTCACTGAATGGATCTCTTGGCCAATTTGAAAACTGATTACCCCCCTGCATTTTGGCGCCACTATTGCACAGATGAGCAATTCTTGATGAACACAATTTATTGAGTCACAAATTGTTCTGAGTCTCAAAGTTTGAACATCAAGTTTTCTAGTATCTGTCTCCTTTCTATAATTTCCCTATTATTTTCTACTGAACAAAACTTCAATTCCAAAACTCACTACCATTTCCAAATTCACATTGTTTTCTGCTTGCTAAATATATGCATTCTTACTTCAGCATAATGTCTCTCAGAATTTCCATGGCTTAAAGCATTCTCCAACCTTCCCTAGCCATGCTTGAGACATTCTACCCTTCAGAGCTCTGTTAAGAGCTGGTCAAATCTCACTCATGCCCTGCTGTCTACTCTTTCATCTAAGCTCCAGCTACACCAATTGTCATCTCAGCAGCCTTTATAGGTTGGAAGGAAGGCCCCTGGTAACTCTCTTTATAGGTGAGACCTCACATGCTAACATTCTCATTTCTCAGCCTGAATCTGCTCCTCCCCTTGAGATTATGATGTTCATATGAGCACTCTTTTTTAATAAATATTTTTACTGTGATTTACATTATGAACATTTTGCATATTGGTCATATCCCCATCAGGTTAAACTTTTATATCAGTGGGTTGTTGGTATTTATTTTTCCCAGTGGAAATTCAGTCAGTGGGTCTTATGATACATTAAGTAAATAAATGAAGTAAAATAACCTGGCAACCTAAAAACATGTAGTAAAAGGTTTGCAGAAGTGAAGGGCAATAAGTGACTGCTTCTGTAACTTACGGGTTTGTCTAGCACAATTTTCCCAATGATCATGTGGATCAAAGAGGTTTGAGTTTCTCTAGTAGAAACAGTGGAGATTTGGACTTTCAAATAACAAAGATGGCAGAAAGAATCTCCCCAAAAAGGAAAAAGCACCTTCCTAAGAAACAGGATGCTCCCCTAAGTGTGACGATGTCCTTGACTTAAGAGGGACTATCCTGTTAGAAACTCTTTCTAGCAGATTCTTGGGAGGACTTCAGTATAAATTCTTTGAAATGTTAAAAAAAAATATAAGTGCCATCAGGGGTTTTGAAAAACCCGAGACTGTCTGAAAGAGTTCTTACTTTTAGGAACTTCCTGTCTACTGCAAGATCTGAGTGTCTCTGCAAAACACAAACACATAGTGGCTTGGACTGAGGAATAGGAACAGAAGAAGCAAATGTGCTTTAAGACCACATCACCCCCCTCAGCAACAACATACATAGGGAGGTGGAATTGGGTTGACTCCCATCCATAACCTCCTCCCCCATGCACTGATTCAGTTTGCCCATGGAGGAGGATACCCAACTGATGGGGGACAGGGAAGAGGAAAATCAGGGAACTGGGGACACCATTACCTAATTTGCTCATTCAGTGTATGTAAATATGGACAATAAAGATATAATTTATAAAAAAGAAAAAAGATATCACTTTGTTGAACCATCCCAAATGTAATCATGTATAAAATAAAGTTTGTGCTAGTTGAAAAAAAAAAGACCACATCGGAGAAACCTGAGAGCAGTTGTTCTAGTAACAAGCTGGAGCTCTGAAGTCAAGTATCACAAATGGAGACTTTCTGTCTTTCTCAAGGCTCTTCATCCTGGAGAAAGGAGGATGCACCAGAAATCTGCTCTCTGCTCCTCAACAGAGTAAACAGCAGTCTCGAGATCTAGTTTGCGTACAGTTGGATTTCCTGGCCAGCTATTTTCTCAGGAAGGAGAAAAGGAATTGGAAAGTGAAAAATATTTACTTATGTGGAAATAAATATGCATGAAAATGCTAAACAAAAGTGCAAAGCCAGTGTTTATGCCCATTTGCATGAATTTTAAAGCAATATGAATCAAGAAACTGTAACATTATCATTCCAAGTTTCTATAATGGGGCAGAGAAAAATGTGGCATCTACATTCAAAATTTATTCTCTGTATGAATAGATGCACATTACGTGGATAAATTTCTTTGTGACATAATTGACTTTTTTCTTGTAAACCTAATAAAAACAGTTTGAAATCATCAAAATTAACAGATCAAGCTAGTGCATAATAAAGCCAAACATTCTAATCTGTATATGTAAATGAGGAAACAGCCTCACATTCAATGTCTGTTAAATTCACAGTATATAATAATCATTTTGTATGGTTTGAAATACAGGCATGAGTATTATGAAGGAGAATCTAGCTGACAGAGAGAAAGCTATGTGTTGTTTTTTCAGTTCATATTTGCACTTGGCTATGTGTGTAAATAAACAGGTAGTTTAATATCTGTACCCAATGACAGAAATATATTGCACTAGCTTGAGCTTTGATGTGCATGCTTTATGTGTGTAGTTTAATTTAGGTAAAGAAAATGATGAGAGCCTAGAGATTATCAAAGTTCCACCTACAGAAATGAGAGCCACCTTCTCTTTCGAGTGGAAGTCCATCTGGAAATGCATGTATTTTATATCTACAGGAAGCACACTATTTCCTGGTGACTATCTCATAAAATGCAGATTATCTGTAATTAACAACAAAAAGAAGACATTGCCTTCCCAAGTCTGGGAATGTTCTCTCATGATTTTGTCACAATTGATCTTTATTTAATTGTTCCATTTTCAGGATTATTTATCTTGTTTTCCCCTTTGTGATTGCCTCCTCCCAGTGCCTTGTAAACTAGAAACACTATTAGCACGTCAGTAATTTCCCCTAAAGATCATCTGCGCTTTCAAGCTGAAACATTGCATTCAGTTTTATTTTTCATAAAATTGAAATGGTTTTAGATGACTAATTTTTATCATCTTTAAAGCAAACCTCAAAGGTAGCCACTTTCTTTCACAAATAAATCATTGCTTGGGCTGAAAAATTTAACTGCAATATTTCAGGGTGAAGATAATGTTAAAATTGTGTTCATTATGATAATTAAGCCCTTTGTTCCATTAAAAAGACTCTTTAGCTAAAGGCCACTACATTTCATAAGGTATATAACAAATCATATTTCAATTTATTGAACACACATTTTCCCCCTGTGTTTAGTATTTGTCATTTGGATACATAAATAGAGAATTAGATTCAGAATAAATTAAGCATAGTGATAATTTGTGGCAGCCCTGATAAATCATGTCTCCATGCTCTGTGATTCATGAAACGAGAGGGCCATCCACACATAAGGCTGATAAATTGCTCCAAGTCCAGAAAGGTTTGATCTGAACACCAGCTCTCTTTCCTTTTTTAACCCAAGCAGAAACACATTAAGTAGAAACCTTTGCCTAATATTTCAAATAAATTTAAAATATTGTCAGTGCTGGATGATGTTCAGTTATTAAACACAGCAAGATAATAAATAATATTTTAAAGACAGAACTGAAAACTAAAGGTGTGTGACAGAGCTCAGCCAACAGGATGGAGGCATTCCTGGTGGAAATGGGAAGGTAGTGGCCTCAGGAAGAGGATTAGAATGCAGCAAAAAGCTGCAGCCACATGAGAGAGAGCTAAGGTCTGATGGCAGACACTGGCTGACTAGTATATTCCTGACTCCACGGTGAATGCTTATAACGACACTGAAGAAGGCCTTCAAGGAAATGGGGGCACAGAAGAAGGGACATAAGAGTATAACTCCGGTGGGAATATGATCAATTTGCAATATACAATATATAGGCACATACAAAAATAAAAATCAAATAAGAATATGAAAATACAAAAAATATGCAAAATACAGTAAAATTCTCAATAAAAAATAATGCCATTATGATGAATCCTTTCCTGGTTGTGATTGCCTGAGTGCAGCGACTTCTCATTTCCCTCTTGAGGCCACAGGCTGCTCTTTCCTGTGACTCTACCATCAGACCCTTCTCTGCTGTCTCTCCTGTCAACAGCTGCCAGCCGACTCCTCTCTGGCTTCATATTTGGTAATACCATCTCTTCCTCATGCATGCATGTCCTCTGCCAGTGATCCACACCAATAAACAGGTCTTCATTTAGCCTTGGACTTTAACCTTGGAACTAAATAAACCACCTTTTCTTTATAAGCACCCTGGGTCAAATATTTCATTGTAGTGGTAAAAGCCCTGACTAATACAGCACTCACACTACATACCCATGGTGGTTGGCTGGCCTCTGAACCTAGCTACACTCTGGGCAAGCAGCACCTCGGATGAACTGCTGCTTCATCTAGCTTTGGATCTATTAGTGAAGAATCATTCATACATGGAAAGGACAAATACTCCTCTGCTCAAGAGCTACTGTGTATGGATTTTTATCAAGAGTGGGGCTCGGGTCATGTGAGAGACCAGTCAGTTAATAGAAAGGAGGTGAGGAGGCTAAAAGTGGGGACCACACTGAGACATTTCCAGGTCTTCTTTAGTGCATCTTGCCCCCACAAAAAAAGGATGAGAGAGATATTGAGAGAGAGAGAGAAAGAAAAAGAGAAAGAGAGAGAGAGAAAAGCAGACTATAGTATTCTTTGTTGGACACATATTTCCCAATTGCAATCTTGCTTTTGTTATGTGGAAATCATATCATTGATGCTATTTGTGTATAAAATAATTTTGAGCACATAGACATATCTGAATGACAATGTTTGAACAATCAATTGAGATGGCTCATATCAACTGTTCATTAAAGCCCATAAGAAATGAAGGGAAAGATAAAATTAACAATTTGTTAATGCAGACAAATCTCTAGATTTCATTTGCTCTTCAAAATACTATCTGTCCTGGAATTAAAAGATGTTATTAAGTATTGTATGCAATTAGAGCCTAACGTTCTCTTGAATTCTCCCTCAATCGTCACATAAATTTATTGTGAAAGAAAGTTAATCAAGATGACTCTGCTCAGGTTTAGTGGAAAGCTCACACCTGGGCCAACGGAATATTCAACTATCAATAATAATGGATATCCTTTTGAATCCAGAGAATTTTACAATGTTTTGTATTCATTTTCTCATTTTGGCCTTACAAGATGCCAGGAGTCAGTGTAGCCAGCGCTGCACTCTGGCACAGAAACAACACTCAGAAAAAATGGCAGTTTGGGATAGGACAGCGAAAGTTCTAGAATCTAGACATTGTACTGTTCCCACATGCTTTCATAATTCACTCTCCGAAGCATGGACATTGTCTTCTCTGGCTGACAAATAGCTCATACTTACAAAGTTCCAAGGGCATACATCAATTTCACAACCCTTGCAAAATGGAAACTTCCGCTGAAAATTGATCTTTGAATATAAACAGGGGGCGGGGGGTTAGAAGGAGAATCTGGGCTTGTGGACTGTAGAACATTGGTCATTGTGTGTATGCCGAAGCCCCTGGACAGTCTGGTCCGTTTGTCCATGTAACTTGAATGAATGCACATCATCACATCTCAGTCCTGAAACTAAATGAGACCAAAGAAAAATGCTCAAACCTTTCTTCCCAAAGAATACCTATAAGTATCTTGTTCATACATTACTGCAACTCATTAAAAAAATTATACTGACTTCACTGAACATTTTGAAGAAAATAGTATACATATAGTAAGAAAAATTCATGTAATAAACTTTTGCACTTTTCACATTATGTTGTATTTCCAAGAACTTTTAAAATAGTGTTTACTGACTTTTCATATTAAATCTTGATCTTTTCTAATTAAACAGTGAATGTGAAAATAACACCATGTTAATAACAAACTATGCAAATAGCAAATACCTGAAATAGGTGATGGCCTTAACATTAAATGGGCATTCGTAAATTCACTTATTGCCTGATCACCAAAGACATAATATCTGCCTCCTTCCCTACTCTGTTTATTGTGAAAAATATTTTATGCATTAATTAATTAATATATACTAATGGGCTGTTTAATATCTTTTCCAGATTTCATCACAGGTATTTTACAGAAATGAACAGATTCAATTGCCAAAAATATTCAGCTCTTGCCCGCTGCTGGTTATTTTATTTTTAAGTACTTAAGAATAATATTTTTCACTCCTTAATTAGGACCTTGGCTCCATGAGGAATCTGACTCCCATTGTTAACACTTCATGCATAACCTCTGCACCATAAGTAGGCCACAATGTGAATTTCTGATGTTATCATTTACACATTTCATTCTCAGCATATTAATAAGCATTTGCCAAATTTAGAGTTTGCAGTTGGAGAAAACTAACTTCACCCAATCATTCCTCACATACACGATTGCTTGTCTTCTGTGTACCAGAGACTATCAGAGGTACTGAGGACAGACAGGTCAGACCTCAGTAGACAAAGCATCCATTCTCCCAAGTAGCAAACAAATAATAGCGTATGAGAGGCGGTGATTCAAAAAAGAGAATGTTGAGTTCCACAGTTGAGTATACTTTTCGGTTTTAAAAAGTTGGTGGCCTTTCTGGGAAGTATATCTGAAGAGTCCAGTGGAAGATGAGGAATCAGATATCATATGAATATAAAGGACATAATAAGTGAAAAGACCCTGAGGAAAACATGTGTGCGCTATCCTAAGGCTAACTCAAAGGTAGATGTACCAAGAAAAGGGGAAAGAAATAAAAGACGGAGGCGACAGCTAATGATGGAAATTGCTCAGGGTCTGGCATGCTTCTCTAAGGACTTTCATTTTTACTCTGAGTAAGACAAGGAGGCATGAGGCCTCTTGAGTTTCCTCAGGAGTTCCAGAGAGGCTTTTCTCTCTGTGGTGACTCAGTAATCCAGGCTGCCTCTATTTTTTGTGGCTCTACTATTCAGACACTCAACTGACATTCCTTAACTAGGAGAAGTCCAAGGGAAGGTCCACAGAGGGCTACTGCACTCTATGGCCACGAACTGGTCAGGAGCCCTGGAAACAGGAGATTTCAATGCACGTGGCTCACATTCATCACTGACAGGGTCAATGCGGAAGCCCTGAGGCCAGGCAAGGGAATGCTGTGATGACCGGAAAGGAGATAACAGTTGCCGGAACTATGTTGGAAGCAGGAGTCAGAGTCTTGATATGTTTTGAAGGCAAGAGCAAAAGTATTCACTGATAACTAAATGGATGACTTGAAGAGAGGGTTTAAGGCAACAGGGTGAAAATTGTCACTTTCTGAGCAGAAAGACTTCAGAAGTAAGGTATTCAAGAGGGGCATCAAGAGTTCGGTTTAAAATACTGAATCTAAAATGTTCTTGTGATACAAACTGAGATATTGTGTGGGCAGCTGATCACCAATAATGATGACATGCATGTGTCATGAAGTGCAAAGGTCTACAGCCTGAGGAGAACGAGCAAAGGATATAGAAAGAAACGGCTATGACTTAGGAGAGAAATCATCACTGTGTAGAGTTGTGGAAACCAAGCACAGATAACATTTGTTTAAAGGAGAAGGTGATCAACTTTGCCAAATCCAGCTGATATCTCAAGTTAGAAGCAGACAGAGAATTGGTTATTAGATTTGGTGATGTGAAAAAGTCATCATTGACCTTCCCATGAGCCACTTTATGAAATATTGGAGATAAAAGTCCATTGGAGTTTTTTGGGTAATAGTTGGAGTGGGCTGTGGAAGAAGTTTCTCACATCTGTATATTGATAAGAATAATTCAATAGAACATGAGGAAGGAGGACTTCCTGGGGAGGGTCTTGAACAGATGAGGGGAAATGGGAGCTGCTGTACCGGGTGAGGCTCCTCTCTGGGTTTATGAACTGAAGGCAGGAGGGAAGGCTATCCCCCTCCCCCCTCCTTAGCACTTGATCTTCTACCAGGATGGTATCTGCCCAGAATGTGCCCTTGAAGGACAAGTTTCCAGTTCCTTTCATGTGTGCATTTGGCCCCGGCCCTGTTCTCCACATCTTCACATCTCCTGTGTCTGCGGTGCCCCCAGCTGGACTCAGCATCCCCACCCAGAGTTCAGAAGACAGATTTGAGCAGAGACCTTCCACAGAGAACTATTCCCTTGTTTTGAGAATGAACTTAAACACCACTGAGGGGAGAAGCAAGAGCCTTCAGACCCCATCTACCTGCTCAGGGGTCCCATCTGCCTTTCTGCTTCCTCCATCCAGGAGCCAATTATGACACAGTTTGGATGGCGCATGACACGAGGTGACAGATTGCAGCATTGTCTGCTCCTTCCTTCAATTTGGACCGGTTCTTTCACAGTCCAGATGGCTAATGCTGGTTTGCAGACCTAGCTAACATGTTAAGCTTGCCACCCAAAATAATTCACTCCCTCTTGGGGAAATTTGAGAGATTGTTATAGAAACAAATGGGAGGTCAGCTTATGTAGTTTACAGAAACATTTGGGCAGGTTTCAGTTTATGCAGAAAGCATTTCATTCATTTCATTTTAACAGTCTCTGTTGAATAAGCATGAAAAATGTTTTTCATTAGTCCTTCTTCCATATTCTGCCTGACAAGCAGAAGGAAAACAGGAATTTTTTTTCTGTACTTAACAAATATTCTGTAGTGATATGGAACAGTGGGAGAGATGCAAAAGGAATGGTAATTTTGCAAAATGAAATGGCTTGGGCCAGAATAGATCATTTATTCCCAGGAAGGAACAAGAATAGGCTAACACACATAATAAAAATAAACTCATGAAATTTCTAATACTAGAAATTATGATTAAGACTATTTATAATAAGTCTGAAAATGAGGTGGGGAGAAATGGGTTTTTTGTTTGTTTGTTTG
>PVHP010049647.1:0-12117 GCA_004024765.1 Zapus hudsonius
TGAGTTCAAGGCCACCCTGAGACTACATAGTGAATTCCAGGTCAGCCTGGGCTAGAGCGAGACCCTACCTTGGGAAAAAAAAAGAAAAAGGCACCCATGTCAATCTCTGGCCTCCACATGCACACAAACATAGGCATGCACACACGCATGCACGCACTTAACCCACACAGCATTCCCACTCAGCAGAGCACAAGGAGGCCCCTCCCCGAGGCTAAGCAGCTGGCAAAGCCAGAGGGAGAATGCATTCCTGCCCCACATGGAATCTCATTCTTGTCACTTTACCAGGTATCTCATTCAAGACTTTCAAGGACATTTTAGACCTTTTAAGTTTATTTTACCTAGTTAGTGGTATCATGAGTAGTTATGCGACTGTTCTTAGTAATAACAACTGCTAACTTCCTGATTGCCTCATACCAGACTACTCTCCAATTAATTAATTAATTTTAACCTTACAGAATCTACCCATACAACTAAGTCTGGCCTCAAACTTGGGGTTCACCAGTCTAAGTGCTGGGATTACAGGTATGCACCACCACACCCAGCCCAGCTCCACATTTCTTTTTCTTTTTTGAGGTGGTCTCACATTGACTAGGCTGGCCTTGAACTTCCTAAGTAGCCATGGATGACTTTTTCTTTTGTTTTTTTTTTGAGGTAGAGTCTCGCTCTAGTCCAGGTTGACCTGGAATTCACTATAGTCTCAGGGTGGCCTTGAACTCTCGGCAATCCTACCTCTGCCTCCTGAGTGCTGGGATTAAAAGCGCGCACCACCACTCCCGGCGCCATGGATGACTTTGAATTCCTGATCCTACACCTGATGAGTGTTTGGATTACACTACCACACCAGCCTCAAGTTTCTTGAAGTGGTTCAACTATGAGGTTGGGAAAAGAGCTTTTGGTTCTGGGCGCATTCCTTTAATCCCAGCACTCTGGAGGCAGAGGTAGGAGTTTAGCTGTGAGTTCGAGGCCACTCTGAAACTACAAGGTGAATTCCAAGTTAGACTGGGCTAGAGTGAGACCCTACCTTAAAAAAACAAAAACAAACAGAAAAAAAGCGCTTTTGGTAACCACATTAAGAAAGCACACTCCCATTTGTAACATTGTTATTATGTGAAAAAGTATTGTTTCAAGCAGTTTAATATATTTTAAAAAGTAACCCGTATCTTTTGATAAGAGTCTCCAGAACCCACCTGGTAGGTCACACCTATAATCCCAGTATTCAGGAGGCTAAAATAGGAGGACTGAGGTGAGTTTGAGGCCAGCCTTGGCTAAAGTGAAACCCCATCTCACAAAAAAATAAGACTGTCTACAGCAGTTGCACTAAATCAAACTTTAGAATATGTGTTTCCATCTGTCACCAATTTAAGAATAAAGCCCACCACTTACTTCCCCAATACTTAGGGATCCATGAATGTATTTAGCTTCCAGCTCTAGTCTCACCATGCCAGAAGTAACTAAATGTTATGGGCTCTGAACCACACCACACTAGGTCTTTTGAAGTGACTAGTTTTCTCAGATGTTAAAGGAGAGTTTGGGCTGGATATGTTGGCACCTGCCTGTAACTCTAGCACTAAAGAGGCTGAGGCAGGAAGATCACAGTGAGTTCTATGACAGAGTATCTGCATGTAGGGAAACTTTTTTTGTTTTTTGAGACAGTTTACTATGTAGCCCAGGCTGGCGTCAGACTTGCCATTCCCTGTGCTGGAATTACAGCAGACCATCACACCTGTTTTCTCTCTCAATCTTAGTAGTAGTAGTAGTAGTAATAACACTTGTCCATCTGAGATTTCTGGAAGCTGCTGGGCATGCTACTCTTCCTAGTTATCTGGCCTATTTTGATTTTTTACCTCTTAAATATCTATGTTTTCAGGGTCCTAGCCTGGAAATGTCCAGAAGTTCCTCGAATTCTAATGCCATTTAGGAGATCTGACGAGACAAACCCAGAAACTGTCCTCTTCCAACAATAAAGATGCATGCACAAAAGAGAATTTGTTCTCAAGAACTGATTTTCTTCCAAGATACTTTCTCAATTCTCCTAAATCACCAAAAGAAAAGTGCTTCTATTTAGTGCTAAGCTCTTGTTAACACCATGTATTTCTGACAGTCAACCAGCCTCAGCCTGTACCTTCCCTTCTACAGGGTAGTTGTGGGGGGGTCTATACCCCATAAACTGGGAGCCCAGGGAAAACTTGAAAGCTATACCATGAAGGGTGTGAAGGAAAGCATACTAAAAGAATTAACGCAGGGAGTGCTAGAATTAACCACCTTCCTGTGAGCTTTAACCTAACTGAATTTTCCTCCACTCTAAAACTACTCATACCCTCTCCTCATGGGTCTTCCTCTGCCTGATCTATTATCTTTTAGGTTCCTTTTCTTTTTAACAGATCCTCCTTCTTTCTCATTCACATTTTCCTGTACAAGACCTGACCACCTACATACCTCACATATTTCAATGTCACCTCCTTCAACTGGGTGAAATAGCTTTCATCTCTCACACTCAAGACTCCTTAGCTCAAACAAATGCAAACCCCAATCAGAACAGGCAAAAAAGTAGAAGTAAACTCTCATGTTAACTTAAGAGGCCTCCTATAAAGCCCCTGCTCTGCTCTGCAGCCCATAGCAAAAGAGCCTTGACTCCTAAATGCTTCATTGCAGTAGTAGATTAATTTCCATACTGAAGCTACTTTCAAACATTTCTATTTTCAAAACTCCCTATTTTCTATCCTGTGCATGCTTTTTTAAAAAATCACCTTTAATAGAAAAGAAAAAAAGAAAAAAAAATCACCTTTAAGCTGGGCATGGTGGCACATGCCTTTAATCCCAGCACTCAGGAGGCAGAGGTAGGATTGCCGAGAGTTCAAGGCCACCCTGAGACTACATAGTGAATTCCAGGTCAGCCTGGACCCTACCTCGAAAAAACAAAAATAAATTTAAAAAAATAAATCATCTTTAAATTTTCCCACTTAACCTTTTAGGGCAATACAAATCCATGCCCACAGCACACTCTAGTCCCTTTACACACACAGACATGCGCACACACACTCTTATTATACTCAGTCTCTATACATTCATAATCTCTTTACACACCTTCCTCTCTCTTCCCTCTTCCCAAGAGTGAGTGGGCTAAAGGGACAGGGAAAAGGGAGAGCCCAGCAGACACAAGAGGGCCACTGTACTAAAAGGTGGAGCAGAGGTAGTATAAATAGAGCCTAGGAGGGAAACCTTTTCCCTACAATTTCACTGATCTTTATTCCTGGCCTTGGAACACTGTAAATTCCAGACCTTGAAGCTCTTCCAAGTTGAGAGGAAATAGGACCAGGCCAACCCAAAAAGGCAAACTGGGCCTTGTGCTAAAAGGAATGAGGAGCTCCAGCATTGCAGTGCTCAAGTGCAGCCCAGGTCCCCAGGTGAGGCAACAGAGCTGGGAGAGGAGGTCCTGACTGATTATTAGAGCTGTCAGGAGCCACATTAGGGGACTGATAGGAATTCCAGTCTTTTCTCACCATAACACTCCCAGATTTCTTAGTTCTCTCTAGTTGCGAAAATTATTTTTTTTAAAATATTTTATTTATTTAAGAAAGTGAGTGTGAATAAGGGCATGCCATGGCCTCTTGCCACTGCAAACAAACTCCAGAAACATGCACCACTTTGAGTCTGGCTTTGCATGGATACTGGAGAATTGAACTGGGCCATTATGCTTCGCATGCAAGTGTCTCTAACTGCTGAACCAGCTCTCCAACCCCTCAGGCTGCAAATCTTAAATAGATGGTCCCACAGTTGCTTTTCTAACCAAAGCTTTAAGGAAAAAAAAAGAACTACATTCCAATTTTATATCATTTACTTCATAAACCAGGCAACATTTCCACAATGCCAGAGTGTGGCAGAGCAATGTACAACCACTGAGCCCTCCATTATAATACAAGGCATTAAAAAAAAAAGAGGGAGGGGATAAGAAGATGGCTCATTGGTTAAAGGCGCTTGTTTGCAAAGCCCCATGGTCAGGGTTCAATTCCCCAGTACCCACATAAAGCCAGATGCACAAAGTGGCATATGCATCTAGAGTTTGTTTGCAATGACAAAAGACCCTAGGGCACCCATTCATTCTCTTTTTCTCTCCCTCCTTGCAAATAAATAAATATATATTTCTTTAAAAGTTTTTCACAAATGTTTCCACTGCCTAGGTCACTTCCTAAACTTGTCAAAGCAACCAACTGAAAAATTCTCCATTGGGATAAGGGCCTCTGCATGGGTTACATAAATGGGCTACTTTTCCTCACTGGAAAAAAAAACCCACACCACCTGCTTTTTCTGCTCTGGAATACTGTAAATGAAATGTTGCTAGTACAGCACTTGAGGAAGGAAATATGAAGAGCATCGCTCTGCTCAGGCCATCATATCCCAAACTAAGGCAGAGTTCTACAAATGTTTTAGTTCTCTAAGAGGTTAAGTTCAAAAAACATTCAATAAATTTTTCTATTATTTTATTTTTATTTATTTGCAAGCAGAGAGAGACAGACAGAATGAGAATGAATGAATGAATGGGCACACCAGGGCCTCTAACCACTGCAAACGAACTCAAGATGCATGTATTGCTTTGTTCATCTGGCTTTACGTGGGCACTAGGGAATAGAACTTGGGTCAATAGGCTTTGAAAGTGAGTGCCTTAACCACTTAGCCATCTCTCCAGCCCTCAAAATTTTAAAACATGTTAAAAGAATGAAAATTATATTTCTCCACGGAAGTAGGAAGAATCATTTGAACCACTAGAAGCATTTAAAATATTTAGGTTTAGAGCTAGGGGTGCAGCTCAGCAGTGGAATGCTAACCTAGGGTACACAACACCCTGGGTTCAAATACATGTATAGGGCTGGAGAGATGGCTCAACGGTTAAGGCACTTGCCTCCAGTGCCTAAGGCCCCTGGTTCAATTCCCCAGGACCCACATAAGCCAGACCCACAAGGTGGTGGCCCTGGTTCTCTCTCTCTCTTTCTCTCTCTAGCTCTCTCTCTCTCTAGCTCTCTGCTTGAAAATGAATAAATAAAACATTAAATAAAAAAAAGTGAAAAAAACGATTTAAAAAAAAAATACATGTATAGAGGTCTGAACACTCCAGCCCAGACTTATTGAACCAGAATCTCTATGGCAAGGCCCAGATTATTTGTATTTTTAAAATAATTTTTTTAAAAACTTCCTCAGAGACTAAAGGGCGCATGCATCTGGAGTTCATTTACAGCAGCTAGACACCCTGATGTACCCATACCAATCAATCTAGCTACCTAGCTTTCTCTGTCTCCTCACAAATAAAAATATTTCTTTTCTTCCTTTTTTTTTTTTTTTTTTTTTTGGTTTTTCGAGGTAGGGTCTCACTCTAGCCCAGGCTGACCTGGAATTCACTATGTTCTCAGGGTGGCCTTGAACTCATGGCAATCCTCCTACCTCTGCCTCCCAAGTGCTGGGATTAAAGGCGTGCTCCACCAAGCCCGTCTTAAATAAAAATATCTCTTAAAAAGTTCCTCAGGCAATTCTAATGCACACACCACACACCTGGTTAACAACCATTACATGAACAGTAGGTATGATTCCTTAAAAGAGAAAGAAATTACAAGTAGACCAAAAAACTCCAGCCTTAGTTTCCTCACTGAAACAAGATGGATGAACTAAATTATAATATGAACTTGGGCTAGGGGTGTAACTCAATGGTAAAGATCACTTGCCTAGCAAGTACAAGGCCCAAGGCTCAATTCCCAGCACTAAAGAAATATATACATGTATATTTGACTAGACTAGCAGTGGTGAACAGGGAATCTTTATGGCAAAGCACAGATCATCTACATTTCAATTTATCTGCATTTTCAATTTATGGCTTTAATATTTATTCATTCATAAGAGAGAAAATGGACACACCAGGGCCTCCTGCAACTGCAAAAAAAAACCTCCATACAACATGTGCCAGTTTGTGCATCTGGGTACTGGGGAATTGAACCTAGGTCATCAGGCTTCAAAAGCCCCTATATGCATTTTTGAAAAGCTCCTCAGAGCTGGGTATAGTGGCTCACACCTTTAATCCCAGCACTTGGGAGGCAGATGTAGGAGAATCACTAGGAGTTCAAGGCCAGCCTGAGACAACATAGTGAATTCCAGGTCAGCCTGGGCTAGAATGCACAGGAGCAGTGGGACTTCAGTTCTGGAACAAAGACAGGACAGCTGTGGGTGGGGAGAAGTAAGGCAGCTGGGCTTCTTGACAGGTGATTTCATCAAGCACTAGATGGTCTCTCAGACAACTGCAGTATGCAATACTTTAACATTAACTAGAAATTCACATTGTAAGTGGTAGAATATTTAATATTTTTGTTCCTTTACAAACTTCTCTTTCATCACTATGGAAACTTTCATTTCAAGGTGCTGGAAATGGAGCTCGGTGGTACAGCATGTGCTTAGCATGTTTGAGGCCATGAGTTTGACCCCCAGCTTCACCAAAATTATAAATGTCCATTTAGTAAGACAAGTGTTATTATCACTAATCCTCACCTAGATCATCACTAAGCACCTTCTCTGACTTCCCACGTGCCTGAAGCTCAGAAGCAGCCTAAACTTAAGACAACACCAAATGCAAGCTAGCAGCTACCAGGAAGAATGGGACTGGCAAGGGGCACACAGGGGACTCTAATTGGAGTTGCTATGGTTTTTAGAGAAAAGGGAAGATCTGAAAGGCTAATGTATTAGTTCTGGGATTCAAGAATGTTTGCTGTGTTGTCTGAACTTTCCTGCAGTACTTTAAAACAGAATGATTTTTTTAAAAAATACCACTCTTGCTTTACAACCCATATGAAACATTCTTGACTTTCATTAAACTCTGATGACAAATACTTTTCACCATTCCTCACTAGCCTTTTCACCAAAGCTCACTTATAGGATGTGATCTACAATTTTATCTATCAATCCTGAAACCTTGCAAAGGAACATAAGCAACAGAACAAAAGGAATGACTGATAGCAAACTGACACCCTAAAATTAAGACCACGCGATCTTTGGATATCTGGGAAAGATCAACAGTAGCTGTACAAGACTTCAGAAAGAATGCAGAGGAGCCGGGCGTGGTGGTACATGCTTGCAATCCAGAATCCAGTGGAGGCAGTAGTATCAGGAGTTCAAGGCAAGCCTTGGCTACATAAAACCCTGGCTCAAAAACCAAAAGAGAGAGGGAGAGAGAATACAGAGGATACCATCTTTGAATACTGTGGATGGACAGACTACACCAAGAGCACCTCCCTTGTCAGACAAGGTGTTTGGTGTTTTGGTTTGTTTTTTTTTTCTTCCTGGCACTGGGGATCTAACTCAGGGCCTTGGATATACTAGGCAAGCATTCTACCACTGAGCTACATCTTAAGCAACTTTACAACATTACCCTTGTAAAAGCTCCCCAAACCTAATACCCACTCCACAAGTCACGGGAAGAGGAAACTCAACATGTAAATCAAAACCAGTAGGGAGTTAGTAAAACATTAAGATGAAGAACTTTAAACCCTAAAAGCGCAATATTTCTGACAGCTGGAAGTACCCAAAATATCCACTATACCCATAAAAATGAGTATCGTAAATCTGAAAAATTTTCAAGATACACAAATATTCATCACAGTATTTCATGATAAACTCCCATGGCTACTTGCTCCTCCCAGGAATGAACACCCTACCTGCACTTAGTTCCTCACCAATCGGCCCTACAGAGGTATCTTTGTGTTCACACTGCATCAGTTCCCCTCCCCAATCTCTCTCCAGCCTCCCATCTTTACCTCTTTGCTTCTTCCAAATGACAAAGGTACTCATAAGCTACATTCTGACGTCTCCTTTCATCCATTTCTTCTGCAGTGAGTCTCTCATTATCCAGAACAGCTAAAACATGAAGAAAAAAATGTAAGTGCCCAAACCAGTAACCTTCCTCAGCAATGAAAGAAGGCCACAGCCATCAATCAAGTTCCCACTAGTCACCCAGAGCCAGGATGGCTGAGGATAAGTAGATAGCCAGGGTACCACAAAGACGTTCCTCAAACCATGTGATTTCGACTACACTCATCTTGCTCTTTTTAAAATGCACCGTCCTATGGACATGTTCTACATTTGACTGTAACCTCAAAGTACTGACTAGAGGTTGTGCCCTTGTTTGTCAGAAGTCTTCCTAAACACAATCTTGTCGTGCTTTGCCCTCTTATTAATAGCCACATCCAGCAGTTATTGAGAGCTAAGTGGCAGTAATTGTGCTAAGCATTTAAGATGCATTCTCTCTCCAAAGCCCACAATAATCCTGTGATTATTCTGACAGATGAAGAAACTGAGGTTGGGTGAACTTAACCCCAGGGCTAATAAGAGAAAGGGGACTGGATTCAAATCCACCTGTCTCCAAGGCCTGTGAGCTTCACCTTGAAGCAATCTGCTTCTTTCATGCTCACCCCAAGGTATGGAATAAACTCCTAAATCCTTGGAAAGTAGTCAAGGCCCTTCCCAGTCTGGCCTCAGCTGCTTTTCTATTTTTATTTATTTATTTATTTATTTATTTGGTTTTTCGAGGTAGAGTCTAGCTGACCTGGATTTCACTATGTAGTCTCCGGTGGCCTCGAACTCACAGTGATCCTCCTACCTCTGCCTCCCAAGTGCTGGGATTAAAGGCATATGCCACCAATTCATTCTCTCTCTCTCTCTCTCCCATCACTGCCCCCCCTCTCTCCCTCTCCCTCCAACCACTGCCCACTCTCACACTGACTCAGTTTCCAACACACACGGTGCCCCGGTATCCTCAACACTGCATTTAGTTCACGCTGTCCCCACCCTGCCCTACACATCATTTCAGGTTCTGTTCAGATGTCGCCGCTGGTCTTCACACAGCCTCCCCAAGTCCCTTCTGCTCGCCCACGTTACTCCACGCCTAGTTAGCTCCCGCGTCTTTTGTATCTTTATTGCATCTTGTTATTCGTTCCTACACCTGCTTGTCTCTCTGATTTAAGAAATTCTTTGAGGGCACGGTGTCGTCTTACTCGTCTCTAATTTCACAAGCGTGGCAGCGTATCTCACATCTAACCGTGGGCGAGAGATTCTCAACCCCCCCCCCCCCCCCCCGAGCGAGGGCTAACTATCCCGCGCAGCGATCGATCGTCGACGCCCCGGGACCGGCCGCAGAATGAGGAAGTCAGAGCTTTGACTTCGGCTCCGGGAACTCTAGCGGCCGGCTGACAACTGCACTTGGCGGGCGGCCGAGACCCCAGGGGCCGCGGCGGGCGGGCGGCACCTTCCCGGGTCTGCGTCCCCGGGACACGCCCTGCCCGCGCTCCCGCCGCCTCACCCCGCCCGGGCCGTGCTCCTCAATCTCGGCGAGCAGAGGCGCCGGGTGGGGCCGGAGGCCTCCGGGGTCCTACTCGCCGCCGCGCCCCGGAGCTCTTCCGGGTCCGCACGGCCCGCCGCCACCTGGACGCACCCGCCCGAGTCCGCGGGAGCCCCGTGCACCCGGCCCCGCACCGCCAAGCCCCCGGTACTCACAGCCATAGTGCGGCCGGGCCACGCCCAGACCATCAACCTCGTCCGCGGCGGACATGGCGGCCGAGCCCGGGTCTCCGGTGAGGAAGCGGCGAGACCTGGAAGACGCGGGCGGCGGCGGCTGCAGCTCCTGCCGGGTGCGCGGGCAGTCGCGGTCCCCGAGGCCCCGCCCCGCGCCATCGGGCCCTCCCCGCCGGCCCCACCCGAGGGGCCCCGCCCAGCCGCGCGGCCCGCAGCGGCCGGAAGGGGGCGAGGCCGGGTCTGTAGACCACGCCCCCGCGAGGCCCCGCCCCGCGCCATCAGGCCCTCCCCGCCGGCCCCACCCGAGTGGCCCTGTCCAGACGCGCAGCCCGTGGTCTCGCGGAAGGGCGTGGCCTGTCGAGCCGGCTCCACCCCTTGCAGGTCACGCCCCTCCGCGAGACCACGCCCGCGGCGGTCTTCGCGCCCGGGCTCGTCGCGCTGCCCCCGCTCTCCCTCCCGCCACCGCCCGTCGCCTCTCCGAGGTAGAGCCTCCGGCTGCGGCGGCCTTGGAGAACGTCGGATCCCAGTCTTCGCCACATTTGCTACCTGGCCTCAGTGCTCGCCCCGCTCCCCCAGCCGGAGGCTGTCACTCAAAGCCCCTGGATCTGCTGCTGCGTCCTGCGAGGGGCTCTTGGCCCTGCAGGGATGCATGCCTCGTCCCGCTCGCCGCCTTTTGGTCACCCCTCTAAGTACCCGTATTCAGCGGGAGCACCTGACCTCAGCCTAGGTTGGTTTGTCCTTGTCCCTTCCCAATAACTCCAGGGCGTGGTGGCGGAAGCTGGGGTTGGAAGAGCGCCCTGAGTTCGAGGTCAGCCTGGATTACAGAGTGAGACCCTATCCCAAAAGGGGGAGGGGGATAAGAGGAGAGGGTGAGATGAGAGGAAAAGATAAAAATAAAAATGCCCCATGCTCAGTGATTTCAAGTGTGTTTACAGTCCAGACCATCTGAAAGCCTCCTAGTGTTTTTCAAGCTAACGAAGGCTTTCAATGTGTCCTGCAGACGCTTCAAAGTCCACGTGTCATCCCTAGAGTCCCGGGACCTGGAGAGATGGCTCAGCAAGTAAGAGCTGCTCAAGCAGAAAGATATGGGTTCGATCCCCAGCACCCAGGTAAAAAGCTCTCAGGGGATCCGAAACAGGAGGATCGCTGGTGGCAAGCCTGGTTCTGAGAAGCTCAATCAGGGAAATGGTGCCCTGGGAGGAGCCACAGTGGACACCCCAAATCCTCCTCTGGCCTCCCGTACATGGCACTTGGTGCACACACATTTGCATATATATGTATGTATATATACACACACACACACACACACACACACACACACACACACACACACACGACACACCACATGCACACACATCAGGATTTTTAAAAAGTGAGCCTGAAAGAATTACACATTCTCTCTTGCTTTTTTTTTCTTTCAAAAAGACTTTAATCTGCCCGGTGTGGTGGTGTACCCCTTTAATCACAACACTTGAGAGGCAGATTTAGGAGGATCACTGTGAGTGGAGGTCAGCCTGGATTAGAGTGAGACAGGGCATAGGAAGATGGCTCATCAGTTACAGGTGCTTGCTTGCAAAGCCTGGCCACTCAGGTTCTATTCCCTAGTATCCACGCAAAGCCAGCCTCACAGAGTATCCCAGAGGTCTGGAGTTCACTTGTAGCAGCAAGCCCTGGCATGCCCATCCCCACTTTCACACTCTATCACTCTGAATGTTTTTGTTTTTGTTTTTTAGGGTTTTTTTGTTTTTGTTTTTTGTTTTTTTTTTCGAGGTAGGGTCTCACTCTAGCCCAGGCTGACCTGGAATTCACTATGTAGTCTCAGGGTGGCCTCGAACTCATGGTGATCCTTATTTAAAACGGGCATGGTGGCACAAGCCTTTAATCCCTGCACTAGGGAGGCAGAGGTAGGAGGATCACCATGAGTTCAAGGCCACCCTGAGACTACATAGTGAGACTGAAAAAAAAATTTTTTTAATAAAGAGCAATTTGCAAGCCTTTAATCCCAGCACTCAGGAGTCAGATTGCTGTGAGTTCGAAGCCACCCTGAGACTACATAGTGAATTCCAGGTCATCCCGGGCCAGAGTGAGACCCTACCTTGAAAAAACAAAAACCAAAAGAAGAAGAAGAAGAAGAGTAAAACAAAGTTCCTTCCTGGTGAACTTCTCTCTGGAGGCCAGCCCATTGGCAAACTTCTTCAGAGTCTTTTCCAGTTTTTAGTCTTTCAGTCAGTTCATCTTAGCTCTTTGTTCTCTCTGCCTCCTTAGCAGGCCCGACTGCCTTCAGGGCATCAGCTGATCTCTGCCTCACGTTCTTCACCTTCCTTGTCTGTCTCCAGATGTCTGCAGAAGTTAGCCCTTGGCTGTAGAGGATGGTGAAAGATGACCTCCTGGCATCACCTCTCTCCAACAAGAGGATTGACCAGAGGTGAACTTGGACCTGGAGTCCCTGCAGACTTCTGACTGCTCAGAGTTGCTGTGGGGTTTCTCCAGCCTCTCGTTCCACTGCCTACACCTGATGTGACTGCCAGGGTGGGAAGTGATTCTAGTCCCGCCCCTGGAAGATGCAGCTGGTCATTC
>PVHP010049648.1:0-12095 GCA_004024765.1 Zapus hudsonius
ATTTTCGACACAAGGACCCCTAAACTCGCAACATTAAAGCAGCCTTAATACTCACCCACCACAACTCAGGGAACTGAGTGGAAGAGGGAGCAGAAAGATTGTGAGAGCCGTGGTGGGGAGATGGTCCAGATGCATGGCACCCATCAGTAACAACACACTTGGGCCAGGAAGACCAGGCTGAGTACTAGGATATCCAGGATCCCTTGCCACAAGGACTAATACAGACAGCCCACGGAGGAGGATATCCAACTGATCAGGGAGGAGGAGGGGGGGAATTTGGGGAAGTTGGGATAACAACTCATGGTTTGCCCACTAAATAATATAACTTATTATGGACAATAAATTTATAATTAAATAAAAAAAGGAAAAAAAAAGAACCCCCCCGAAATGAAAAGCCCAGGTCCAGATGGTTTCTAAGCTGAATTCTACCAAACCTTCATCACAGAACTGAAACCTCTCTTTTTGAAGCTTGTCAGGGGCATAGAAAAAGAGGGTAGGCTCCCAAACTCCTTTTATGAAGCTACCATCACCCTAATTCCCAAACCAGGCAACGATGTAAGAAGAAAAGAAAACTAAAGACACATATCCCTGATGAACTTGGATGCAAAAATCCTAAACAAAATCCTAGCAAACTGAATACAAACCCACATCAAGACTATAATTCACCCTGACCGAGTCGGCTTCATCCAAGGGATGCAGGGATAATTCAACATTTGAAAGTCAATAAGTATAATTCACCACATTAACAAACTCACCCACAAAAACCACATGGTCATCTCAATTGATGCAGAGAAGGCTTTTGACAAAATTCAACACCACTTCATGTTCAAAACCCTGGAAAGAATAGGCATAGACGGCCTATACCTCAAAATGATAAAGTCAATATACAGATCTCCGAAAGCACAAATCATCCTCAATGGGGATCGACTCAAGGAGTTCCCCCTCAACTCAGGAACAAGACAGGGATGTCCACTCTCACCACTGTTATTTAACATAGTGCTTGAAGTTCTAGCCCAAGCAATAAGACAGGAGAATACCATAAAAGGGATACAAATCAGAAAGGAAGAAGTCAAACTATCCCTCTTTGCAGATGACATGATCTTATATACATCAGACCCAAAGAGCAGTATTAGTAATCTCCTGAAGGTGATCAATGTCTTCAGCAGAGTGGCAGGATACAAAATTAACACACAAAAATCAGTAGCCTTTCTATATACAGAAGACAAATATTCGGAAAGAGACAACAGAGAAACTGTCCCGTTCTCTATTTCCTCAAATAAAATTAAATACCTGGGAATATCACTAACCAAAGTAGTGAAAGACTTATATAAGGAAAATATTGAAACACTCAAGAGGGAAATAGAGGAGGATGTGAGGAGATGGAAAAACATTCCATGCTCATGGATAGGGAGAATCAATATAGTAAAAATGGCAATCCTGACAAAAGCAATCTACAGATTCAATGCAATGCCAATAAAAATCCCAACCTCCTTCTTCACAGACATTGAAAAAATAATCTCCAAATTTATTTGGAAGGGTAAGAGACCTCAGATAGCTAAAACTATTCTGAGCAAAAAAAAAAATACGCAGGAGGTATCACCTTATCTGACTTTAAAACATATTACAAAGCCATAGTAACTAAAACAGCATGATATTGGCAGAAAAACAGACAGTCTGACCAGAGGAATAGAATTGAAGATCCAGCCTTTAATGCAAGTAACTTCAGCTTCTTAGTCTTCAACAAGGGTGCCAACATTGTATGCTGGGCCAAAGATAGCATCTTCAGCAAATGGTGCTGGACAAATTGGATAATCACATGTAAAAAAAATGAATACAGATCCACTCCTTTCACCATGCACAAAGATCAACTCCAAATGGATCAGAGACATCAATATTAACCGTACAACCCTAAACACCCTGGAAGAAAAAGTAGGAGGAACCGTACAGGAGATAGGAGTAGGGAACAACTTCCTGATCAAATCTCCAGTAGCCCAGGAAGTGCAACAGTCACTTAACCAATGGGACCTAATCAGGCTCAAAAGCTTCTGAACAGATAAAAACACTGTTCTCAGAGTCAATAGACCCCCTTTAAACTGGGAGATGATTTTCGCCAGCTACAACTCAGACAGTGGCCTAATTTCCAGAACTTACAGAGAACTCAAAAAAATTAATAACAAAAACCCAAATTGCCCCCTCACAAAATGGGGCACTGATCTCAACAGAGAATTCACAGAGGAGGAAACACAAATGGCCTTGACTCATCTAAGAAAGTCCTCAGCATCCCTAAGCATCAGGGAAATGCAAATCAAAACCACAATGAGATAACACCTTTCACCAGTCAGAATGGCAATCATAAAGAAAACCAAAGACAATCGTTGCTGGCGAGGATGCGGGGAAAAAGGAAGCCTCATTCACTGCTGGTGGGATTGCAAACTTGTTCAACCACTATAGAAAGTAGTGTGGAGACTCTTGAACAGAATGGACATAGAACTACCAATTGACCCAGCTATCCCTCTACTAGGCATCTATCCAAAAAGAAGTCACATCTCAACGCAGAAACATTTGTACAACTATATTTATAGCAGCTCAATTCGTAATAGCCAAGAATTGGAGTCAACCCAAATGCCCATCCTTGGAGGAATGGACAGCGAAACTGTGGTATATTTACACGATAGAATTTTACTCAGCTGAAAGGAAGAATGACATTTTGAAAAAATGTCATTTAGGAAAAAATGGTCTGACTTTGAGCAGATCTTATTAAGCGAACACTCAACAGAACAGAGAATCGAACGGCGCATATTCTCCCTCATATGTGGTCCTTAACCAGAATAACCGTGTTCTTAATGCAGACTATTAGAAATAAGTGAGAAGTTATGAATGAGGGGTAATGGATGGGGGGAGGGGAATGGCTTAAACATGAGGCTGAACTAAATTAGGTTGAAAAACATAAAATCCTCACGAGCATATTGTAACCTAGTGAGCAAGTACTGGGCGTCGACTGGCAAGAGGGTCCATGAGTCCTAGCGGACAGAGTCTAAGCCTGTGAATAATTGATCATTCTGACAACCCCTGGTCCCAGCCACCAGTTCCTTCCCACACTGAGCTGTTGACCGAAGTGACCCATGGGGTTCCAAAAACAAGACAGAATTCTGTCAAGCTCTTGAATGACCTCCCTAAGCCTGAAGCAAAACCCTGTTGCTGAAGAAACCACAGAATGCCATTGATCAGCATTGAGAGACCCTTCAAGGTCCAGAATGGTATCCAGCCCCCAGATGGTAGTTAATGCAGTGCTAGAAGGCACTGCACAAGCTGCCAGGGGAAGCTGATCAAGGATGCTGGAGTAAACAGACCACGGGCATGAAACACAGACTGCGGCCATGAGTAGGCTGACCACACCTCCTACTGGGAGAGAACAGCGAACCAAGAAAGGAACACTAGTGCAATGGAAGAGCCTGGGCCTGGGGGAGACAATTAACAGCTTTTAAATTCAGCCAAATATTCCACTTAGTGAGAGGAAGCCCGTGACTGGAACTGGAGAATCAATGCAATATGCACCGGATCCCGTACTCTTCGGCTCACAAGAAAAGACGCACTATGGGACTCATTGATGGGGAGGCTACTAAAAATAGAATCTAGGTAATCCAGAATTGTGTATATTTGTTAACCTATACTGACCTCACGCTCCGATGGAGATTTTGTTTGTATATTTCAGCATGCACTGAGAGAGTTGTGGCCTATCTAACCCTACGAACCAACTGTAGGCTGATAGCAGAGATTCTCACAAAAGGTGAGCCACCACAGTCAAACCATGGAGGATCCATATGGAGCCCCACAGAGAATGACGGGATGAACAAGGGACCCATTGTCGCAGCCATTCAATCAACACAGGATAAGCCAGTGAGACAGAAACCAATGATTCTTGACACAAAAACCCCTAAGCTCACAACATTAAAGCAGCCTTATTACTCACCCACCAGGACTCAGGGAACTGAGCGGAAGAGGGGGCAGAAAGATTGTGAGAGCCGTGTTGGGGGAGACTATCTAGAGGCATGACACCCCTCAGTAACAACACACGTGGTTCAGGAGAACCAGGCTGAGTACTAGGCTATCCATGGTCCCCTGCCACGAGGACTGATCCAGACGACCCACGGAGGAGGATATCCAGCTGATTGGGGATGGGGAGGGGGAGCATTGGAGAATTGGGGATAACAACTCAGTGTTTGCCCACTAAATAATGTAACTCATTATGGTCAATAAATATATATATTTAAAAAAAACTTACTCAGGAGGTATCACCATACTACAAGTCCATAGTAACAAAAACGCATGGTATTGGCATAAAAACAGGCAGACAGAACAATGGAACAGAATTGAAGACCCTGCTCTTACTTTGAGTAACTATAGTTACTTGATCTTTCACAATGTTGCCAACAATGTTCACTGGCATAATGATAGCATCTTCAACATACGGTGCTCAGCAAATTGGTTAAATACTTGTAAAAAATGAAAATAGACCCAGTCCTTTCACCATGCACAAAGATCAACTCCAAATGGATCAGGGACCTCAACATAAGATCTGAATCCCTGAAAACCCTAGAAGAAAAATAGGAGGAACATTCCATGAGATAGTACTGGGGAAAAACTTCCTGAGCAAACCTCCAGTATCCCAGGAAGTGCAATAATCACTCAACTAATGGGACCTCATCAAGCTTAAAAGCTTCTGTACAGGCAAACATACCATACTCAGAGCCAATAGACCACAATCAGACTGGGAGATGATTTTTGCCAGCTATAACCCAGACAGAGGTCTAATATCTAGAACTTACAAAGGACTTTCAAAATAATTTTTAAAAAATCAAATAGCCCCTTCACAAAAAGGGGCATTGTTCTCAACAGAGAATTCACAGAGGAGGAAACACAAATGGCCAATTCTCACTTAAGAAAGTGCTCCTCATCCTTAATCATCAGGGAAATGCAAATCAAAATTACAATGAGATTCCACCTTACTCCAGTCAGAATTGCAATTATAAAAAATCCAACAATAATTCCTGGCAGGGATGCGCAGAAAAAGGAACTCTCATTCACTTCTGGTGAGATTAAAATGTCATTCAACCACTATGGAAAACATTGTGGAGGCTCCTGAACAGAATGGACATAGAGCTACCAGTGGACCCAGCTATCCCTCTACTAGGCATATACCCTGTCACACCTCACTGAGCATAGAGACATTTGCTCAACCTTGTTTATTACAGCTCAATTCATTATAACCAAGAATTGGAATCAACCCAAATGCCCATCCCTGGATGAATTGATCACAAAGCTGTGGTACATATACATGATGGGATTTTACCCAGCAGAAAGGAAAAATGACATAATGAAATTTAAAGAAAAGTGGACAGACTTGAAGCAGATCTTATTTAGCTAACTCACACAAAAACAGAGAGTCAAATGTCTCATATTCTCCCTCATATGCAGTTCCTAACCAGGTTAAGCTTAAACGCAAAGCAAACCTGACAGGCAAAATGAGAGATGGTAAAAGAGGTGGAATGGGAGGAGGAACGGGAGGTGGAACAACTAATACAATAAGCTAAACCAATAATGAATCGTAATCATAAATTCCTTACTTCCATACAGTAAGCTCTCGAGGAAGAAGTGGGTATCTCCTAGTAAGAGGGGACGGGAAAGGAATGGGAAGAAGCCTAACCCCATGGAAAATTGATCCGACATGGAACTCCTTTTCCCAGTCATTGGTTCCTTCCCATGCTGAGCTGTTGATCAAAGAGATCCACAAGATCCCTAAAACAAGATATGATTCTGTCGAAGCTCTTTAATACCCACCCCAGGCCAAAGGTAAGATCGTATTGCTGAAGAAACCACAGAAAGTCATCGCACAACACCAAGAGTCCCTACAAGATCCAGTATGGTAACCAGCCCCAGATGCTAGCATATTCAGTGCTGGAAGGAGCCAGGGGAAACTGGTCAATAATATTTGGAGAAAGCAGAGACCACTGATATACAATGAAGACTGTTGCCATAACAATGCTGAACATATTGCCTCCTAGGAGAGATCAGCAAGTCAAGAAGTGATCACTTGGGCAATAAAGGTGCCATGACTTGGGGGGGGGTAGCCAACAGCTTTCAAATTGGCCAAGAAATCCACTCAGTGTCAAGGAGCCTTTAACAGGAATTGGGACTCAGGGCAAAATCCTATGGGAACCAAAAACTTGGGCGCCAAGGAGAAAATCCCATTACTAGAGAACTACAGAGAGGCTAATCCCAATAGAATCATGCCAAATTAGAAATGTGTGTCTCATTTAACCCATACTGACCTCACTCTCCAATGGAAATTCTGTTTGTTTGTATTTTTCAGAAGACAGTGAGAGAGCCAAGGTCATTCCAACTCCACCAATGAGCTACAGGTGAAGGGCTGACATCTGGGCAAGAGATGAATCACCCCAGTCTCATGGTGTAGACCCCAAATGAAACCCTTGAGGGAGTAATGGGATAGCAAGAGATCTATCAGCATAGCTGATCAGTCAAACCAGGATAAGTCATTGAGATAGATAGCAATGATTTCCAACACATCCTAAAGCAGAAATACAGAGGCCCATAAGAGCTCAACAATAAAGCAGTCTTAAAACTCACCCACCATGACTCAGGGAACTAAGCCAAAGAGGGGGTGGAAAGGGTGTAAGAGCCATGGTGGGGGAGAACATCCAGAGACATTGCCCCCCTCAGCAACAACACACAAAGGGTGGGGGGAACCTGGCTGCCTATCATGCTACCCTATGGATTAATCCAGTATGGTCACCGAGGAGGATACCCAGTGGATTGGGGACAGGGAGGAGGGAATCAGGGATACCAACATAACCTTTGCTAATACAGTGCATCTAATTTTGGACAATAAAGATATCAATTAAAATACAAGTATGCATAATGAGTTTAGTATTTTACCTTTCAATTAGTTGATAAATATGCAAAAAACAAAAACATACATGTTAACAGCAAGAGAGACTATAGAATATATACAGACTCATGGAAAATAAATAAAACACTATTGAGTGATGGATAGGTCATTAAAGGAAATGACAATTTTTAAAAATCTAGAATCAAAATACAACATGCCAAATTTTGCCTTGCCAGCATTAGCCACAATAAGAAATCAATCAACCCAATAAAAAATGGGCTATGAAATTTTGAAAAGAATAGTCAATAAATATTTTTAAATGTGTTCAGTGGCCTTAGCCATCAAAACAATTTTTAGATTACATCTCACTTTGCTCAAAATGGCTATCATCAAAAAGTCAAATGACAACAAATTCAATCATGGGAATGGACATAGAGGAAACTTTATTTACTGTTGTGTAATAACAACAGTATAAACTTGTACAGCCATTATTGAAATCATTGTGGAGTTTTCTCAAAAATTCAAAAATTGAAATACCATATGACCCATCTATTCTCTCCTGTGCATATAACCTAAGAACTCTGCACCTTACTATAAAGATACTTGCTTATCCACAATTTTTGCTAGTCTATCTTCAATAGCTATGAAATGAAATCAGGCTATGTCGTCAAATGATGAATGGATAATGTAGATGTGGTACATACATACAATGGAGTTTTCTTCAGCTCTAAAGACAAAAATGAAATTATGTAATTTAAAAGAAAATGGATGGGACTTGAACAGATCATACTAAGTGATGTAACCCAGGTTCAGAAGAAAACATGGCATTTTTTCTCTCATATGTGATCCTAAGTGATGTAACCCAGGTTCAGAAGAAAACATGGCATTTTTTCTCTCATATGTGATCCTAGTTTTGAATTTTTAGATTTGTATTTAAGTTTAAATAAGTGTCAGAAGAGGCCAGGAATCTAGAAAAGGTTCATGAGTGTGGTCAGGGTGGAGGACTTACTGCAAGGGGATAGTATATATGTATGTAGAAATTTGGAATACTGGGGGTGGAAAGGTTTAAGGTTAAAGGTGGAGAATGGAAAAGAGGAGGGCATATGGGAAAGGGTTTATCAAAACTATACATATTATGAAAAAGCTATATGGAAACCTTCCTTGTTATTGACAAAATTAAATATATGCTAAAAAGATTTTTGGCAGAAGTATACCCAGAGCCTTAGGTTTTAACTGGAAAATCCCAAATGCCAGGGTGAGATACCTCCCAGTGAATTATTGCTAAGGGAGACTCATAATGCTCTCAAAACAATATAGACTATTACCAATGCTCTTGGTTGCCCACCATTACTGGATCTGGATCATATAACCCTATTGCTGAAGATACCACTTGCTTTGTTGGGTACTGAGAGAGAGTCAGTCATGGGTCTCTGGCCCCCTGCGAGCGAGCCTGTCTCACTGGCCAGCAAGAGACAGGCTCCATGGGGAAAGGTGAACATGCAGCCAGAGACTCACACACTCGCAGCTGGGAGAAGTGTCTGAGCAAATCTCAAAACTATTTCAGCATCCAACCTTATATACAATCCAAGGCTGCATTGTATCACAAGGGGGCTCAGCAGGCAGGAACTAAACCACAGAAACTCAACAAGCAGGAGTAAAAGCTATTAGTACTTGTAAACAGGATTTAGGGCTGTCAGCCATCCCCCCCCCTGCCTCCTGGGGGGAACAGGTGTGCTAGGATCAAAAGGCATGAGCTATCATGCTCTCTTCCAGGTGCATATTATATTCTAAAATTTAGCTCACAGATACTCAGCCAGGCTGGGACCCAACATATCACCCTTTTTGTTTGTTTATAAGCAGGATAGTTTGGCCACACACCCTGGGACCACCTCATACTTGTCATAATTACGGGTGAATTTAGCTCCAAGCAGAACCCCTCAAACCCCAGGACAAGGAGTGAGCCTCCAAAGTGGGCTCCTCATATGCTGAGAGAAAATTACTGTTGTGGGAAACAAAATTGGGCCCTTAGCGCCATGAGCTGTACCTCATTGACTTAAAAGCAATTAGCCTAGCAATGGAGACTGTATGAACCAAGATTGAGAAGGCTTTATCCTGCTCTCTGAGCTCCCTTTTCTGGTTTAAGAGAGTCCCTAATAACTCCTGTATGATTAACAAAAGTATAATACAAAAGCACAATATTTCTTTAGTCCCCCTTCACTAAGAAATAATATAATATATAGTACATTTTTAGCCCCTAAGAAATAACATGGAACATAGTATAATACTTTTTTCACCCCCAAGAAATAACACAAAACATTTAGTCCTTGTCTATTTTGGAGGACCACTCCAGACAAAGATTTTAAGAGTTGCTTGAAGGGAGTTTTGATTAGACTGTTATAGATGTAAAGTCCATCTCTGCTCCAGCAATACCAAGTCTCAGGGCAAAGGCCAGGGTAGTTGTTTCTTGTCCTTCTCATCAGAGTGGGGGCGATGGCCTGCAGGGTGCCCTTCAGCTGCCGCAGCGGCTTCTGTGGGGGCAGGACATCATTTCGGCTGCATAGATTTGGGAGTGGCTGCTTCAAGTCCTGTAGGTTGTAAAGATGACTGCACTCTGGACCTTTAGAAGACATGGGAGGCAGCTTGCATCCTCAAGGGTCCCCACCTTCCTGTAAGGAAGTACAAGGGTCTTGCATTGTGGGTATCATCCGAAAGGGGTTACTCATGTGGGCAGGTCTCCCCAATGGGAAACACACAGGCAAATCCTCTCCCAGGTCCTTGGCAACTTGACATGAAGTTAAGGCAACTGGGGGTATCCATCAGAGAGGGGAGGGATCCCTACCTAAGGCTCAAGAGAAAGAGACCCATTAGTCATATATTACCAAGATTTTGTCCTGTCTCACATTGTGAGGCAGGAGGTGGGGTGACTCCCCCAGAAGTGGGGAGCGTTCTACATAGGGTGTCCAGTGGAGAGTGGTTCACTGTCAGATTGCTGTCCACTGTGGAAACTCAGATCCATCCCCAGAATTGTTTATTGAATGGCATCGTAGCATCTGATAGGGTCTGAGATGGTTCCTGTATGGCTTGCAAAGCATAAGACATATATTAATAGAGTTATTAAGAAGAGATATGTACAGCATTTTATCTTAATAACAGCACAAGTGTTACAATATCTTAAGATTATTACTATAGACAAAACACAGTTTTGGAAGCATTTTTAGCAATAAGTCCAAATATAGAGATCTAACGTGGAAGTCACCAGATCAAGAACAGTCTAGAAAGACAGCATCTATGTTTGAAAACATATCAATTATCCGGGAGGGTTTGGAAACTCAAAGTGTAGAGGTTGAAATAATTTTCCTCAGATGTCTGAACTTGTACACTGGAATAGGGAATATGTCTTAAAGAGTTAGTTTAAGTACATGAAATAAGACAATTGTTGAAATAATATCTTAGATGGAGACTCTGTGATTATCCACAATAAAGCAGAGTCTGGACATTGTTGAATTAGAACAACTGAGTTCTAATATCAATCTGGTTTTGAAAAAGAAAATATGTGACAACCAATGTTGTTAGCTTAACATTAGGCCTTAATTAACCTGATATATAGTAATGATATATAGTATGTTTTATCCATGACAGAAATTATATAAAAATTTAATAAGTTATTCTAACATATTTACCTAATAGGAGAATAGAAGCCATAATGACTGAAATTAAACCATTAAGTTACGTAAGTCCAATGATGACCATTTAATAGCATTAGCATGAACAAATAGAAACCATTTAAACACAGTGTTTTTAGATGTGAGAACCTTATTTTAGAAGATTAATACCAGTAAGCAATCTTTATCTTAAAAAACTTAATTTGTCCAATAAATTACATACTGACAAAGAAATATAGTTAGCCTGGGTGAGTAGTTTAAGAGTTCTTTTTGTATATTTCTCAACCTATAAACAATTTAGTCACTGAGCCAATAGCTATAACTAGAGTGATCAAGTCCAGTGGTAGCAATGGTCAGTTTATATGGTTTCAGAAGCAAAAGAACAGCTGTTTTCTGTTTTATAAAAACTTAAGCTAGAGAATCATTTAGTACTTAAAGCTATCCTGTGGCAGTCACTCCTTTTAAAAACTTGCTATGACTAGTCTTTTTGCAAAACCCCAAAATTAATTTTCTTATTAAGAGACCAAGTAAATATCTTTAGCAATTACTATATATAGAAATTTGTACTTGCCAAATGAGTATAACCATTAAAAGTATCTCTAACCATTGAACAGCCTGATTCTTAACACACTTATAAGAAAAACACTTTCTAGGGGCATTCTCCCCCTCTTTTTTATTTATAAGCAGGCAGAAAACATAACACTTACAGCAGACAATGTCTCTAATCATTGAGCAATAGATGAGAAAAGAAACCTTATGTTTTTTTCTTTTGCCTCAGTTTACCCATACAATCATGGACTCTAGCATTACAAAGAGGACACAAATCTCCTCGTAATATTTCCCTTACATTCGTCAATAAACCAGTTGGCCAGACCAGTTTATGAGGAAGCATTGGAAATATGTCTGTTTCTGGATCTGTATCCAATGAACTCTTTTGAACACAGAGTCAGATTGAGCACAATAATATCTTGATTTTTGTTTTGTTGTTTAGTCCAAGATTGAGAACCAGTACATATAGCTTGCTTTTATAGGAAAATTGGCAAGCAACACATATTTATAACTATTAAATTATATAAAATAAGTAATAATAATTGGACATCCTTATTAATAGGAAATATGCAATATCTCTATGGATGCAATTTTAAGAAAATTGGCAACCCATATGTTTAACAATATTTATTAGTATAGATATAACCATAGATGTTATAATCTATTGGTGCAAGATACCTCTTATAAATAAGCTATTAATAAGTTCTATAATATATATTAAGTACATGCAAAACATAATGGTCCCTGATATAACTTTTACCTTTATTATGTGTGGAACAATTTTGCTACCTTGATAACTTTTGAATATCTCTGACAAATCAACCTTCATAGAATTTTTAAAACTGATTGAGGTACACTGAAAGAAAATAATAAGTCTGTGGCATAGCTAAAATTAGAACATTGCACATTAGACAGGTGCCCTTGAGTAACCCAAAAGAAGGAATTTCTTATCCCAGTAAGCATATAAATTGACCAGA
>PVHP010049649.1:0-12082 GCA_004024765.1 Zapus hudsonius
AGTCTCCCCCACCACGGCTCTCACAATCTTTCCGCCCCCTCTTCCACTCAGTTCCCTGAGTCGTGGTGGGTGAGTGTTAAGGCTGCTTTAATGTTGTGAGCTTAGGGGCCTTTGTGTCGAAAATTGTTGGTTTCTGTCACCCTGGCTTATCCTGTGTTGACGGAATGGCTGTGGCTGTGGGTCCCTTGTTCATCCTGTCATTCTCTGCGGGATTCCATATGGATCCTCCACGATATGACTGTGGTGGCTCATCTCTTGCCAGGATCTCAGCTATCTGCCTATGGTCGGCTGGTAGGATTAGACGGGCCACAACTCTCTTGCTGCATCCTGAAAAATACAAACACATTCACCATCAGAGAGTGAGATCAGTCTAGGTTAACAAATATACACAATTCTGGATAACCTGGATTCTATTTTCAGTAGCCTCCCCGTCAATCGCTCCCATAGCACATCTTTTCTTGTGAGCCCAAAAACGGGATCTGGTGCCTATAGCCCTGAATCCCCAGTTCCAGTCAAGGGCTCCCCCTCCCTAAGTGGAATATTTGGCCTAATTTAAAATCTGTTGATTGTCTCCCCCAGGCCCAGGTTTCTCCATTGCACAAGTGCTCCTTTCTTGGTTCGCTGTTCTCTCCCAGTAGGAGGTGTGGTCAGCCTATTCATGGCCGTAAACTGTGTTTCATGCCAGTGGTGTCTGTTTACTCCAGCTGTCATTGATCAGCTTCCCCTGGCAGCTTGTGCAATGCCTTCCAGCACTGAACTAACTTGCATCTGGGGGCTGATTACCATTCCGGACCTTGAAGGGTCTCTTGATGCTGATTGATGGCATTCTGTGTTTTTTCAGCAACAGGGTTTGCCTCAGGCCTGGGGATGGCATTTAAGGGCTTTGACAGAATTGTGTCTTGTTTTTGGAACCTCATGGTTCACTTTGGTCAACAGCTCAGTGAAAGAAGGAACCAGTGACTGGGACCAGGGGTTGTCAGTCTGATCAGTTATTCATAGGCTTAGACTCTCTCCCCTACTACTCATGGCTCCTCTTGCCAGTCAACGCCCACTACTTGCTCATATCATCTTTGGTGTTCATTATTTGCTTAAGGAGGCAAGATGTTCTGAGTAAAACTAGTCACTTTGGAAATGAAGCTCACGGGATTCTAAATGTTCAACCTATAATGTGCGGAGAGTAAGAGGTAGACCCCCTTTTTTCCCCTAAGAAGTTTACCCCACCAAGTTCTAACGTTCATCTTCTTCTTTTTTTTATTTGTCAGACCAGAATGATTACATGGAAATGTAACCCTTCTGAGAGTTTGGGGGACAAGGTCTACTGTGTACTCAGCAGGAGGGGTTCCATGTTATAGCATCTACTGTGATGTGTTACTGTGAGAAGCTGGGGTTGAAAACATGTGACTATGGAGCCATGAAAATACATATATAGGAAAATCCCAATAGAAATAAAGTACTGTATTTTCCTAGAATAGAGTATTATGTTTAATTTTATAACATGTATTATGCATTTAGAATATACAAGGAATCCAAACTCATATGGTTCCATATATAGCAAATGAGTGGGGGTAGATTTCCAGTAAAAGACTAAACAGAAAGCAAAACAGCTATAAATTGTAAGAAAGTAGGAGGGATAATAGCATTTAAAAATACTATCAAGGAAGGACCTTTTTTGAGAATAATATATCTGAGTCAACAATACAAACATGAAGAAGAAAGGGGTCGGCCAGCACCATAGGCTTGGTGGTCAAGTGCAGAACAGATATATTTGTAATCTTATTCTTAGGGCAAATGGAAATCCAGGTGAATTCCATGAATTAACTTATATTTTCACAAATCATTCATGTGGCTTTGTAGAGAATGATTTGGGGAGACATTAAGACAGTATCAAGCTAATTATTAAGTTCATTTCTACTTGATTATTTATGTCATTGACCTTGATTAACCTTGAGCAGCCAAACAAACTTAATACCATTGTGTTCATCTAGGCAATTTCAAAAGCATTTCTGTTGTCTTGTAACAGGTCATATGAGCAATCTATAATTATGATATTCCTGGTGCTTAACAAATGGAGTTGTAAAAACAGTGCTTTACTGAGGATTTTTAAGCAATCAGTACTATCACTATTAATACAAAAACAAAAATAAATTTTCACTTCTCAGAACTGGCATGAGTTAAAAAAAATGACAAATGTTATCTTTCAAAGTAGAAAATAGAATACCAGCTTAATTTCCACAAAAATTATATGGAAAACCACGTGCAGCTGAGGCGTTCTTATCCAAAAGGTGATAGTTTGTAAAATAGTGGATTTAATTAAATAGTAGGTTAGATACTGGAGATGAGTAAATTTGATATTTAGATACTTTGTTGTTGTTATTGTTGGGTAGTGCTGAGAATTAGACCCATGGTTTCAACAATATCAAGAAAATGATCTTTCACAGAGCTGTATTCTCCAGTCATAAGCTTGGTTTCATATTATTTGTTAATATGTTACATTATGTTATATGTCATGTTATGGTATGTTATGTTTGTTAAGTGAATTAAGACTCTGAAGATGAACAAAACTGATTGAATATGTGTTATAAAGAAAAATTTTTCTATTAGTTTAGAGAATATGGGCTGAGCAGTCCATCCATAACTGCATGCAGGTTGGATCGTTAGGGATCCCAGTGGCTGCTCAGTTTGTGAGGTTGGATGTCTCAATGGTCCCAACCTGGCACTGAAGGTCTGGAGGATTCCTGGAGAGCCACTACTTCTCAGTCGACATTGGAAGGCTGGTGGAGCGGTGCTGTGATACCCACCAAGTATAGCTACAACAGGGTAGATGTACTCAGCAGCATGTAGTGCAGGGAGCCAGTCAAAAGGCACTGTTTGCCTGGGTCTTCTTTATATAGAGTCAACCATTGGCAGGGCCACAAACTTGGAAGGGAGATCTTCCTCCTTTTATCTCCCTCAGTTTATCAGTTCTTCCTAGAAACACCATCGTAGATTCACTCTAGAGGCTTGTCTCTTACTCGATTCCTAATCTGATTCAGGTGACAATAGAATTTAAGTCATGCTGTGTTAGTTATCTTTTATTTAGAGACAGGATCTTAGAATGCGTCTTGCCATGTAGACCAGGCTGGCTTCAAACACATTGATTCTCCAGCCTCTTCCACTCAAGTGCTTAGCAGCATGAGCTACCATTTGCCTGGCTCACAAGCTTGATTTCAAAATAAGAAAACTATGAGCGATCCTTCTAAATGTCATGAAAAGCTTAATGGTAAAACAACAGTAACAGTTTTATTCGAAATAAATTTCTTTTCTTGCACACAGTAAACATAAAGTACAGATTTATTGAAGGAATAACCAAGTGTCTATTGATTTAGATAAAATGTCCCTGTGAAAGAGCTTCATCTAAATTATCATTTTTTTCTTTCTTTGTTTTTTTTACAGAAAGTATTTACTGCTATTTACTTTTTACCATAAAAGCATGAAAACCATTTTCAAAATTGTTTTGTACAAAATAATTTGTTTCAGGGTTAAAATGGTACATCTTTTGACTTAAAATGTACAAGTACATAGTAATGGTTCATATAATAAACTGAGTTTAAATAGCTGATATAAATTAAGATATGCCATGGCTAATCCATATCTCTCCCTGTTATCAGATAAATTCATACCAATATTTGCCTAAATGAAAAACTTTCTATAAAGATAACACAAGTCTTAATTTCCATGTATACTGTGCCCATGTACATGGACACAGGATGAGGAATACTTAGACACACATGTGCATATTATTCCAGATAGTCTTACAGACTAGATCTGATTCCCCTCAGAATGAAGGATGATGTTTTATATTGTAATTTGAGATCACTTTTAAGCAGTGATTTAAAATTACTTCCTATTCTTTAAGATGTTTAATTAAGAGCAGGTATTATATTTTATTTATTTTCAAGGAACGAGGGAAGAAGGAAGAAAGGGGGAGAGGGTCATGGAGAGAGAGAGAGAAAAAAAAACACAGGTGCACCAGGGTCTCTAGCCACTGCAAATGAACTACAGATGCATGCACCAATTTGTTCATCTGGATTTGCATGGGTACTAGGTAATCAAACCATAGTTGTTAGGCATTTCATGCAAGTACTTAAACACTGAGAAATCCCAGAGCAAGTAGTATTACAGAAGTAACATACTATGATCTACACTCATCTTTAAATTACACACTGTGTCTCTAGTCTTATATCATGTAAGGAGTGTTTTTACTCCTCCATAAGTAAAAGTAAATCCAATTCAAAAAGGCCAAGACTGTAAGGATAAGTATTGCTTCCAGTCCAGGGAAGTGACCCTCCAGAGTTCTTGGTGTCATCCGGAAGGACCTGAGTTTTCCATGCTTCATTCTTCTCAGCACAAGAGTCAGTATGTCCTCACATTAGCACTTGCCAAAGTCATCATCAGAATTTGTAGGTGACTTCAGAGCATATGAGACAGCATGATCACAATGCTTGCCAGATCTCTAGTTCCCTTAGGTCTTGTCATGGTTTGATTCAGGTGTCCCCCACAAACAAATTAATGTGTTCTGGATAATCGATCCTCAGCTGATGGCAATTTAGATTTTACAACCTTGATGGAGCTGTATTGTTGGGGGCAGGCTTTTGGGGTTGTAAGCCAGCTTCCCCTTGCCACTATTTGGCACACCTTCCTACCACTGTTTCCAGTGCCGTGGCAGAGGTGATGTCCACCCCTCTTCTCATGCCATCATTTTCCCTGCCATGATGGAGTCTCCCCTTGAGTCCATAAGCCTAATAAACCCATTCCTCTACAAGATGCTTTTGTTTGGGTTCTTTCTGCGCAGCAACTAGGCAGCTGACCACAACAGGTCTCCATGAGGAAAGCTGTCTCAGATGAGGTCTTCAGGCTCATCTTTCTAGTTCATGGTTTATATGTCTACATTAAAACCAAATCTGGGATATGCGAATGAATCTGTCACTTCTTATACAGTGTGCTTCTGATTCTGATAAAGGAAATATCAAATGAGCTGTAAGGGAAAGACTTCTGAGCCGGAGGTTACACCAAGGAAGGGTAGAAGATGATATCATGTTTCAAAAACAGAAAACAGAGTTATATGATGGAAGCTCTTATAGTATGAAATGGAGATGTAATGAAAACAGATTTGTTAATTCAAGAAGAGGGAGGGATTCTATATTTCACAACTTAAGGTTGTACTTCTAAACCCTGGGGTGAAAACTCTTTCAACAATTGACCACATCCTCTGAACCAGAGAAAACAAATTATATCAGAAATCACATAGAAATGACTCAAATATGAGTTGCCTATGGATGCATTGTATGAAAACATCCCCTCCAATCTGTGAACATAGGATTTAGTATAACCTGATGTGTTTAAAGATTAGATATGGAAATAACATTAAAGCACAACTTCTTTTATAGTACTTTTCTGTAAAATGAATTTAACATTTCTGTCGTAATATTATCCCATACTTTTGATTTTACATTTAATTTCTCCTAATGTGCTTTAGGCTGATTCCTGGATAAAATACACATCATCGTTGTTATAAATACATGCAGAAGAGAACTAATTGTCTTTTTCTCAATTTTTAAGATCCTGACTTTAAGGACCTTGGAGTTTTGAAACCATTACCAGGTTGGTAAAATAGAAATTTAATGGTGTTCAGAGGCCTTTGTTTTCTGTTATAAAATATACTTCGGGTTTATTGTTCAAGCTCTATCTTTGTGTGTGTTTGACATGTTTCCCTTTAGCGTGTGAGTTTGAGACGGGTGGTCCTGAGGGAATCGTGGAGTCCATACAGATCCTGAAGGAAGGAAAAGCTTCTGCCAGTGAGGCTGTGGATTGCAAGTGGTACATCCGAGCCCCACCACGCTCCAAGGTCAGTCATCCTGACATGAAATGCAGACATCCATAAACAGTGAACTTGAGAAGCTTGCAGTGTACACCTGACTCTGAAGCACCTGGATATTAGACATGATTGACACATGTCAGAATGCTATCATAGGCTGGCATTTTGCTTTCATTTGGAAAGAGACACATCTTCCCCTATCTAGGCTGTGTTAGAAAATGATATATAGTGAGTTGGCTGAACAGATCATTTGAGACATTAATGGAAATTTACCTCTCTGGCACATACATAGATCTGTTAGGCAAGAGCTCCAGTTAGGAATAAAATTAGAGTTGTGCTGGTCTTTTGTGCTGGTCTTTTGAGTAGTTCATTTTCAATGCAAAGTTGCATCTATGAAAGAAATGACCAGGGTCTTCCAAATCATATATCTTTGGCATAGAAAATGCAGGTATGACAAGCTTCAGTAGTGACCGGAACTAAGAAAGCTTGTTCTCCTTTGCAGGGGACAAGCCTGTTACTGCTTAATAAGCTCATTTGACTGTCATGTGACCAGCATGATCAAGTCATCTTGATTAATTGATTTAGTGACTAAAGCTTCAGTGTAATAAAATGCAAAAGTGTGCCTAAGCTACCTAGTAAGATAAAGGTCAGCCTTGGCACCTTCCTGAGACTCTGTCTCAAAAAGTCAAAGGAATGTTAAACATACAGATCAATGATACAGCACTCGCTTAGCATGCACAGGTTCTAAGTTCAGCATTTAGCAACAAAAATGAATAAAAATTTTAAAGGCTACTTGATATTTGTAACAGAAAGCCATAGGTACCCGATTTCATGATCAGAGGGCGAAAATTAACTAATACAGTATGTGTGGTATAGACATGTAAGTGTTGGTCATATTTTTTTCACCTGTGTGAACGAAAAATGGACTTTAGAAATCTAATTTAGCTCAACCTTTAAAGTGCTTGCCTGTAAAGCCTAAGGACCTGGGTTTGATTCCCCAGTTCTTAAATAAGCCAGATGTATATGGTGGCACATGCATCTGGAGTTCATTTGCAGTGGCTAGAGGCCCTGGAGTACCCATTCTCTCTCTCTCTCATGAATTAATTTATATTTAAAAAAAACACAACACTACTTTTCTGTCAAAAGGAAACGTGTAACCAGCACCTTTCTACTTTCAGAAACATGTTGTCAGAACAGTGTTAAAGAGCATTGTAAACACACACCTCTTTCTTTCAGCTGGTAAATAGTCTGTCTTTTATGAAATCCCAGAACAACAATGCCCAGTGTACCTGTCTATTACTGAATCTGGCAGCCCATGACCCAGAGGGGAAGCTGCCTGCAGAATTGCACAAAGGTGGCTCTATTGTGACAGACTTTCTCTGTTCAATTAAAGGTTAGAGGACAAGAAATGGCATTGAATGCTATAGAGAAAAGCAGGAATGGCGAGCTCTGCCCATGTGGGCTTCCTATTTGAGGAGACCATAGCAGTTTATGAAAAGAAACTATCAACACACAAGTTAAACTGGAAATGACTTGCTGTGAAGATTTGAATGATACCTCCTGATGAACCACCACATGGCGCAGTGGAAATGATAAATGGCTAGCTCACTTGCTTTCCTTAAATTCATACGGACTGCACATTGATTCTCAGCATTCAATAAGCAGTGTCCATGCAAAACACAGCTCTCATCTCAAAGGGAATGAGACAGTTTATTCTAAAGCCAAATATGAGTGACCATGGCCCCAAGAACATAGATTTAGGTTGCCCCAATTCCATGTTCCAATTTGTTAACAATTTCATGAAGTTTTCAGAGTTACAAAAGAAAGCCATAAATCAAGGCACTTTTCAAATACATTTGGAAACATCAGGTAGCTGGGTCATAGTAAAGCAGGGAAATCTACTGTAAGTTTCAGTTGTTATCTGATGACATGCATAGCCTTTAGGACGGTGGAAGCCGATGGTCTGCTAGTACATTCCAAAAAGCTTTTATTTGATCACCAGATGTGAACTGGAAAAGAGGTGGGCAATCAATGGCTATTAAAGGGTTAAATTTAGCCCAAAATAATTTGACTCTGATCCCACAACATTCCCTCTCTCTATAGACGATCTCTCAGTCCATTTAGCCTTATTTGGAGAGGTGCAACTGTTTTATGGGAAATCCAGTTTATAGTAGAAAATGTCATGTTTCACATCTCCTTTATTAATATAGAATGGTCCCCTTTAATTATAAATATGATTAGTCTAAATTTCTTTGGCTTTGAAAAACCTGAACAAAAAACATGCTTAGACTTGGTTATTGAAGGAATCATTTAAGTCAGGATAACAAGATAATCTCTGAATGAACCAAATGGTAAGGAAATGTACTCCTTTGAGCAAACATTGGATGCATTTAGAGACTAGAGCAGTGATGGGGGAAGGGCATTGGTGGGTGCACTTATGAATCTAGTTCAGGAAAAAAAAAGAAGAAAAAAAAAACTGTCTACTTCTGGTGCAGTTCAGAACCCCTACCCTATGGACAGATCCAGTATGTGCACCAAGGAAGGACCCCAGTGGGTAGGGGACAGAGAGGAGGGAAATGGGGACACATTCACGAGATTTGATCATACAATGTATATACTTATTCACAATAAAGATATAGAAAAATCATTATACACTTCCTTAGGAGAAGTAATTAAAAAAAGGAAAGATCCTCAATATGGAACAACAGGAAACCAAGTTATGGTAATGGTCTGACCCTGAATTCCAGGCTACACCTAAGTTATCTGTAGATATTCAGTTCAAACCAAATGTCTGTTACTCAACACATGGAAAATGTAAAGTGATCCATATCTAGAAGTAAGACATGTAGCGGTCAATCTTCAAACATTCAAGGACTATTATATGAAGAGGAAGATTATTTAATCTGCATACTTGTGAGGGCTGTAGCATATTTGAATTTTCAGAATAGACATGTATATCATTCAATTCAATATACTGAATTGAGGGTTTTTGTTTTAATCATGAAGATCAAATGAGATTCCCAGAGAGGAATGCAAGCAGAACTTGGCAGGGACTTTGTTATAATAATTAAAAACCCGGTCATTATTTTTTTTGGCAGAGATCATATTATGAAGTCCTCTTAAATCCAAAATCTCATGAATCTATGATAAAGGACTTGCTGAAATATTTGGCTAATTAGTAACATAGCTGGAGAAAGAGTGATATATTCTATCCTGGGCCAGTCTGATTTCACAAAACCACTATATTTGGGGAAATGATCAAGTTTCTTAAAACAGGAGATAAAAGTCAGAAGACTTACAAAAATGACACAGGAAAGTAACTAATGTTTTGGGAGAATAAAATTCTAGCTTTTGTTATCTGCACTTAGTTCCAGTATAATTTTAATTTTTTACCTAATTAAAAAGGACTGTGAGCCAGTTTAGAAATTACGTCTATATAAAACTGGTAAAACAATCATTTTATAGGAGAGTTGTGTTAACATTAGTTGTATTGTGACTATGAATATCAGGGGATAATTTAAGAGAACACTCAATTTCCATTGTAAATATGGCAAGGTAATACAGACATGATTATGTAAAAAATGACCTGGCAGAGAGTGGGGATTTCGGTGAAACTAGCACAAGTTGACTTTGATCAAGAGAGATGTTTCATATGAGCTTGATCTCAGTGTGCATCCCTTAGAAATAGAGTTTTCTCTTTTGGGTAAAAGGAGAAGTCAGATAACAGAAGGAACTTTTCTGGATGTGAAGTTGGCTGGCCCCTGATAAAAAGCCATCATGAAAACAGAACTGCTTGTCTTAGAACTTTAAGAAATTTCACTCTGAGCTTCAGGGTTGACATTTAAACACAAGGACCTTCCAATCTGCGACCAACAATTAAGTGGGTGTTATTTACAGGTACCACATTTGATGTTGTTTCTTATGGGTCTATCATAGTAAAATAATGTAATAGACTAAAGGTTGTGACTAGAACTGAATACAAGTAAAAAGGATCCCAGATTCTAATGATTAAGACTGTTTTCATTATTTCTAAACATGACAATAAAATTGAATAAGCAAAGCAAAATTGTTAACTAGCTACTTCATAACCAATAGTAATGGCTTAATGTTTTAAAATTAAAGGTCATTTGTATAATGTAAGATTTTACTGGAGAAAACTTGTGGAAAGTCTTAAATAATTGCTTCAGTATCTCTTTTGCACACATTATGATGTAAGGGGAGGGATCATGTTGAGCAGTTGGTATTAAATTCTCTATGTAAATACATTACTCAGTAAATTTAACTAAATGAATTTGCTTTGCACATAAACAAGGAGACGGTCTTCTATGTGAAAGTGGTTTCAAAAACAGATATTATGAAAAATGGTTTCTATGATCAGAAGTTTCCCATGTCTTGTTCAGTAAATCATCTTGTCAGCCCTAGCTCTTTCTGACTGATTAGAAAGAATATATCAAAGTGATTCACTGAAAAGAGATTGCAATCTGATGCTTTCTTGAGAGTTATATATTGCCCTATTTATCACTTGCTTTGCTTTTAAAGACTTTCTCCCTTCTTTCTTTTCTTCCTTTCCTTCTTCCTTCCTTCTCTCTCTTTCTCTCCTTTTCTTTTTTAATTTGTCTCTTTATTGTTATTTAAATTATTTTCCTTAGCATTAGTCTGGCATATGGTTTTTGCTGCTGAGATACTCATTCCAATCATGACATGAGGAAAGCTTCTACATGACAGGCTAGAGAAATTAACAAAAGGCTTTCTCACTTTTCATTGGGTAGAATTCGACTTTTTTAATTTTAATTTTATTTTTTTAGAATTCAACTTTTACCCTGATAGCTCTGGCTCCAGTAAAGTGAGAGACTTCCTGTAAGATATAAAAATAGAAGTTTAAAAAGTCGTAAAGCCTTCATAAGATACTTGTTTACTTACTCCTTAAATAGTGCTCCACATAATAATAATGCCTTTGATATACAAAAGGAAATTTATGACAGCCACTACCTGTCTTGAAAAAGTCAGTCACCTCCTGGAAAACACAGATATGGTCTAGAAATGTTCAATGTGAGACCAACTATACAAACTGACTGTCTAATGATTGCAAGCCTTAAATAAAAATTGGTCTATTATTCAAAAGGAAGGCTACTCTTTTCTTAACTTTCTATTTTGTTTTTATTTATCTAATGAGAGAGAGAGAAAGAGAGAGAGAGAAAGAAAGAAAGAGAGAGAGAGAGAGAGAGAGAGAGAGAGAGAGAGAGAGAGAGAGAGAGAGAATGGGTATAACATTTGGGTATAGCAGGGCCTCTTGCCACTGCAAACAGTCTCTAAATACATGGGCCACTTTTTGTATCTGACTTTAGGTGGATACTGAAGAATCAAATCCAGGCTATCAGGCTTTACAAGAAGGTCCTTTAACCACTGATACAACTTCCTATCTCAAAGTTGGCCTATTTTTAAAGAATTCCCAAGTGGCCATTTATGTCACGTGGACACATTTATGACCTATGAACTTCATGTGTTCAATGTGTTGCCTACTTAGCCTCTTGGCCATAATGGAAGTGGCCTCCCAGGCTTGCTTACCTTGGTTTGATTTCCTTAAGATCATATCATTCTCTAAGGACTATAGGTCAGTGAACATTTTCTGAAAGGTTCCTGTGATTCTATAATGTACAGTAGGATAGAGAGATAATGAAAGTTGGGAGACAGTGCCAACCCAGGGCTACATTTAGTTCATTTTGAAAAGTGACACCATTTTCTTTTTAAACATTTTTATTGGCTTAAAATTATATATATAAACACATTAATATGCTCAGTAGCATAGGTTATTAGGTAAAGCCATTGAATCCATGATGACATTACCTTTTATGCATGCTATTCTCCCCCCATGCATGCTATTCCGCCCCCTCTTCTGCAAATTTCCCTGAGTCATAGTAGGTGAATTCAAATTTTCCATAGTTATTAGGTTTGTAAAAGTCTCTAAATTTGTGTTTTGGACAATATTTTGGGCACCCTTGGTGCCTCTCTCCATTGTCCTTCTGTAGGTTATCTGCCTTGCTGTGGGAATAGATGTTTTGCTCATCATCCCAATTCCTTAGAGGTTGTGTTTGGGCTCTACATGGATTGTCTCCTGCTTGGGTGTCACCCGTCACATCAGGTCCCCTTGGTGGAGTTCACTCACATGCAGACAGGCAGGCACACACACACACACACACACACACACACACACACACACACACACACACA
>PVHP010049650.1:0-12109 GCA_004024765.1 Zapus hudsonius
CTCCTGCTCTCTCAGGATATCTTGGTCTGGTTCCCTTGGCAGCTCATGCAACACCTTCAGATAACTGCTTCCTGGGTCGGGGAGCCAAAGGTCAGCATCCTTTGTACCATAGGTAGGCTTCCACACCAAACCCACCACCTTTGGGGCCCTATGTACCTCTGGAACTTGTACAGAAGATAGGATTCTATAGGTTCAGATTATTGTTAGTTTAGGTTTGTTTATTGTTTGTTTAGGTTTGTTAATTCCATGTGACAGTCATGTACTTGAAGTGGGACCAGTAAAGAAATCAAGAAATAAAATATCACCATACTAACTACATAAAGCCAGAAAAATTATTCATAGGGCAGTCCCTCCAAAGGAAAGGAAATGTAAATATTTTTAGTGATTTTCTGGCAAGCTTTTCTAAGTTTATCTTTTTACTTGTTGACTTCAGCCATCTGATTATTTCCCACTCTGTCAACACAAGCAGAATCACATTCCCTTATGCACTCAGCATCTCCTTTTGCACTTGCCATCACATACAGAACTAACCATAAACTACATGACAAGTTAAATTTCCCCCATGAATCTGGGGCCTGATGATTTATACAATTATTAAACATAGTGGCGTCTACCTAAACACTTTTTATTACACTTATAGTACTTTAAATAGCTAAACATATTTTGCCTAAATTGGGTAAATAAATCAAGTCCTAGTGTATCTTGCCAAAATTTCAGTCCAATATAATGAAAACAAATTGCCAAATATAAAGTTAGGAAAACGAGATAGAAGGAGGTTGCACTGATACCTTCAGAGTGGCTGGCCTCAGAGATTTCATTGATTTAACATATATGTATTCTGAAGGGATACTGCATCCCAGGCACTGTTCCAAACACTCGCAACACGTCCGTGTACAAAATAAAGGCATACCCCCTTGTGAAACTTGCAATCCTAATGAATAATAAGATTTTAAAACAAAGATATATTAATAGAGTTCTTATGGTTTGAATCTAAAATGCACCCCATAGGCCCATGTTTGAACATTTGTTTTTTTTTTTTTTTTTTTGGTTGCTTGTGGTATTGATCTGGAGGCTACGGAACCTTCTGGAGGTAGAGCATAGATCACAGAAGATTTCTAGGGCTGAGTCTTTGAAGGTTAGAGCCCAGCCCTGATTTCAGAAACATGTTTGCTTCTTGGTCTTCTGTGATGTGAGGACCCTCTGCCACTCTGCCTCTGCTGTGAACTCTACTATGTCTTTCTTACTGTGGTAGACTGAGACCCTCTGAAATAGTTAACCTGAATAAATAGTTCCTCCTGTACATTTTTTTCTGTAAGACATTTTTGTCACAGCCATGAAAATGTAGCTGATACAAAAGGAACAAAAGAAAAAAATTATCAGACTGATTGCATGAGTGAGAGATCAGGTGAAGTTTAAATAGTATGGTTGTAGGTCCATAAAAAAGTGGCTTGAGCAAACCCTTAAGGAGATGGGCTTGATTGACATTTGCACATGAGGTGAAGAGGGCCCAGGATGGAAGCTATCAGTCTTGAGTAGACAAAGCCATAGAGGAACTGAAGATGAAGTCACAGAGGTCCCAGGTACTGGGTTATGGAAGTTATTTTTACCCAATTGTGAGAATGTCATTAGCTTTATAATGGGCAAAGTAGAAAGGCAGCATGGGATTTTGTATATTATGAACATATAAACTAGTTCATACATCAAAGGATCCTACTGTGCATTGAATGCTTTCATATTTGACAAATTCAGATCAGGACACCGTGATTTCTGAAACAGTATTTTTGGAGATAGAACCTTCATAAAGTAATTAAGTCATGATTTTGGAGCTCTCATGATGGGATGAGTGATATATAATAAGAATGGGAGACATCGAAGAACACATGTTGTCTCTCTGCTCTTAGCAATGTGAGCATCCAAGAGAAGGCATCTGTCTACGAACTGTTTTCTAAGCTTTTTCTAAAAATCAGATCTTCTGGGGCCATTCATATGTCTAGCCTCTAGAACTCTGAGAAACTAGTGTTTATTTTTTGTCACCCAGTGCCTGACATTATGGTTATGGTCCCAAGTGACACGGACAGTCATTCTTGCTGCTGGGATGACAGTGGGGAAAGAGTAGAAGTCACTCAGGAATCTGCAATCCTATTCCAGGAGAGAGGGTATCACACTTGGACCCATGTGGTACCAATAGATCTGGTTGAATCCACATATATTTTACAACACAATAAACATGATTTTTTAATTAGTTAGAAGTAGAGGTCTGAAATAATTAGGGGAAATATGGATGATGTCCAGTTTTTATAGCCTAAACAAATTTGTGATTCAAGTTTTGGATGTCAGATCAAGAGGTTGGATTTAACACACACACACACACACACACACACACACACACACACACACACACATTTCAATTTTAAGAGACTTTAAGTTTTAAAAGCATCTTCATTTTATTTATTCAATCATCCATCCATCCATCCATCCATTCCTTCATTTTTGAGACTGTATCTTGCTACATACATAGTCCAGGCTGGCCAAACGCACTATGGTTTCAAACTCATGATCCACCTGCTTTACTTTCCCAAATAATGACATATTAGGCATACAGCACCAAGTCCAGCTGTTAAAACAGCCTTTTGCTATTAGGCCTCAAATTACTGTGACATAGTTTAAAATATTAATAAAGTATTTTAATAGAAGGTTATGAAATGATTATAAAAATTAGCCTCCATGTAGCATTAATCTGTGTTTATTTTAAAATGGTCTAGACAGATGGATAGGGTTAAGGTTCTCTTTGCTTATAGTATTGGAGAGCAGTGGAGTATAATGCTCTGGTTAAAATTGGACCTAAACTGGGTGTGGTGACACCTTTAATCCCAGCACTTGGGAGGCAGAGGTAGGAGAATCGCCATGAACTGGAGGCCACCCTGAGACGACCTAATGAATTCCAGGTCAGCCAGAGATAGAGCGAGACCCTACCTTGAAAAACAAAGCAAAACAAAAACAAAACAAGACAGGACAAAAAGTTAGATTGAACATTCTAGAAAGTAAATGTGATAAATCCAAAATATCTTGTAGGAATTATTTACAGAATAAACATGTACTGCCTCTTGAATATGACAGGTGACATTTGGAATTTGAAACCAATTGGGGCCAACTTTTCAGGGTCTTGGTGTTTTTATTTGCAAATTGAAGTTATCAAAATAACTCACGAATCTTTAAGTGTTTGCTTGGGAACAAGTTCCAGATTTTATGTGTCAGTGAGCTATAAGCTATAAAGTGCTTTAAAACACTGAATCGGAGTACCTATGCAAACATTAATTTTCCTTTAATTCCATCTTAATTTTCTGGTCAGGAGAACATACTATATGAACATGAAGGATCACCAACATGACCAAGTACACATCAGTGTTTACTCATATTTAAAATTTCCTCTTTCTACTACAATTTTAATGCAATCATGTTTGACATATTATGCACTATTGATGTTATCTGTTTCTAACCTAAATATTGCCTTTCCCAATATATGATTAACATTTGGGTCCCTATTACCCAATGAAATTGCCAGCATGCCAAGGTAGAAGTGGTTAGAATACTCATATGCATGTGTGTATTCACAGTTATATGCTGTTCTTCATCGGAGTATTAACATGCATCTGAAATATTCATGGCCCCATCTGCTTGCTTTAAGGGCTCCATTAAAAACCCTGCCTGATCACATATGGTTGAGAGCGAATATCTCTCTGACTTAGATAAATGGATGCAGAATGTTCCAGGTCAGACCATTAAAATGGTCTCTCAGTATCTTTCTGGAAAGAGTAATATCAAATGAATGAAAACTTATAATATGATTAAATCTCTCTCTCTCTCTTGCTCGCTTGCTCGCTCACTCTTTCTCCTGAAGATATATGTATACAGCATCAGCAAACTATCTTGTGAGATCCCCTAATCCAATTTTGAGAATAGGGAAATATAGAAAACTTCAAAGCACAATTTTTACTGGGAATCTTCTAAAGACTGAACATGACTTCATAGAAACAACCAATTTACTTTTTTTTAAGTGAAAATTTACAAACATACATAAAGGGAAAGGGAAGAGGATGATAAATGTCAACTTCAACAATCACTAATATTTTGGTAATTTTGTTCATATTCACTCCTTTCCCACATGCAGGTTCCTGTTTTTTTTTTTTTTCCTTTTAGTGTATTTTAGAAGCAAATCTCTGCTCCCATATGTATTTCTAAACAATGACATTTAACTTGACAATTCTTCATTACTGTTACTGACAAAATTATATAGTAAATCTTGATTTATTTGAACCAAGTCCAAATAGTGTTTGTTTTTATGCCCGTACAGTCTCATAGTTTTTTTTTATGCCATTAAATTGCTGGAATCTCAGGTCTTGGGTGATAGCTTGCTTCTTGAACTCTACATGGTAGTTTCTCTTTTTTTTTAATATTTATTCATTTTCAATCAGAGATACAGAGAGAGAGAAAGAGAGAGAGAGAGAGAGAGAGAGAGAGAGAGAGAGAGAGAGAGAGAGCACACCAGGTCCACCACCTTGTGTGTCTGGCTTATGTGGGTACTGGGGAATTGAACCCTGGGCCTTAGGCACTGGAGGCAAGTGCCTTAACTGCTGAGCCATCTCTCCAGTCTGGTAGTTTCTCTTTTGTATCATCTAACTTGCAGAGGGTCAATTTTAGTGGTCTTTGTATTGATCTAAGGGCAATAATTTAGGTGACTATATAGCATAGATCAATGCCTAGGGCATCTATTCACTCTCAGTAATTATTTAAGACTTCAAGGACTTTTGGGTGATATGAGATTTAGAGCATGGGGAAAATATGTCTGTCTTTTTTGTGAAATTCATACTAAGATGAAATTCCCATGGCAAGTTTGGGAATAGCAATTAATAATCACAGGGTTCCATACATAGGTCAGTATTACTCTAATATTCATATTATTAGAATTTTTGTTATTTAATTTCCTATCATATTTGTCTTTTTTTTCCCTATAGTCAGTAAAACCAGTTTTTTATGTTGTTCTGTGCTAAATAAATCAGTTAATTTGTGCATTGAGATGAAATCTTTTTTAACAGTCTGAATAAATTCCTATCAAGAGAACAGCCATCAAGCTTTATTTTTATGACTTTATATGGAGAAAAATCATTTGTCATCTTTATGTTTAGAATAAGTTCCATGAAGAAACATGTGGCACGAGAGCTACACTGAAAATTTATAGTCCTTTCTATATCCCCAAACTTATAACTTTGTTACCATATATATATGTATATATATATATATTCCTTTCTATTATTTTAAAACTTCTGATAGCTTCAGAGTTCTAACATAATAACAGTAAAATTGTCTCTTAACCAAATTTGTACCTCAGTATTTAATATTTTACGTTCATGGCTGGGCATTGAATGTAAAGACCATGTTGTTTTAATGGTATCATAATCAAGGTTTTACTATATTCAGTTCACATATATTCAAGTGTAACAAAAATTTTTAATAAAATGTAATATTTTGTTGTTTAAATCACTGCATGTGATAGCTTCAAATGGCTATGCAATTGTATTTTAAATTTCGGCTTTCTGGCAAGTATATTAGGACAAAGAATTCAATTCCCCAGTCTCCAGTAGGGAAAGGTAATGGAAATCTTGATTTTGATAAAGAGGAAAATGTTCTTTAGGTTGGTTGTGTTATTATGTCTGAGACAAGATCTGGTTTGTAACAGTTGCAGGCTGCATAGCTACAATATGCATGTATTTTGAGATGTAAGAAATGTCACATAAGCTTGCGATCTGGTGGCAGACCTAAGGGTCCTTCAGAAACCTGTGGGTCCTTCAGTTATATTAAAATGCATTAGCCTATTTGGAGATTCATGTTTTCTGGGCTGATGACTCTTTCCTGGTATTGTAAATGTTGCAGCTGTGGTCATTCTCTGACTAAAAAGTTACCTAAAGAGCATGGCGCAATGCTTGGGAGGTTTTCTTGGCTAACAGCAGAACCCCCATGTAGCAAAAAACTGTGATTTAAGGAAAAGCCGACTCAGTCCAAAAGCAAACAGTATGGGTGCTTCATAAAATATCATGTTGTCATGGTGATGAAGGAAGGGAAGGAAGAAAAATTAAAACAAAGAAAGACATCATATGTAGTAAAGGGACTGGTTGGAAGGAGGAAAGAGGTCAGGAGACAAGAGAGAGTGATGGAAGGACACTTATGTTCAAAATACATTTTGTACATATAATAAAATTGTTCTCAAACTTTTCTTGATACTGTGGATACAATAGCTGGGTAAGACAAGTGTCTACTATCAAAAAATGTGTTTCTGGCTAATGAGGTGGTAAGAGTAAATCTCACAGTGACACACTTCAGTGTTAACTAGTGATCACTCCTCCAAAGGAAGAAAAATACTCATAAGGGCAGTGACAATTTTGTGAGATGGTCATACAACCTTCGAGCACTCAGAGAATAGCTCACATGATTCCTTCCCCTCAGATGTGATCATCATTTGACATTTTTAATTGGTCACCACTAACATGAGGAGACTAACAAGGATTGGATAGATGGCTCAGCTGTTAAAGGTGTTTGTTTTCCAAGTCTTGACTGCCTGGGTTTGATTTCCACTACCCACATAAAGCCAGATGCACAAGAATAAAAAAAAAATTTAAAAACGGGGAGGGGAACCTGTTTTGTTTTTTTTTTAAATACATTCTACACTTAACTTCTAAAAAGTGTGTATAAGGTGTGAAGGTTCTCATACTACTCACTTCTCTAATTCCCTGGACATCAGCTGGGTTAGTTAAAATTCAAGAATGGTAGTAACTACCTTGAATTAATATAAACCACTGATGGTTGGTCCAGCACTACAATATGCTCCCCCCTCTCATTTTAAATGCCAATTTCACTTTGATTCTCCAGGTAACCCAAATTTCTATCTAACTTTGTTCCAAATTGGGTTTCCTAGGACTTTTGACTTAGATTTGTTAACTTGCTATGACAGTTCATGATACTCATGTAAATATTAATTTATGTGGGTGAGTTTAATATAACGTGTATGCTAAGGGAGATGGATGAATAGACAGATGAAGAGAGGGAGTGGGTAGGATTCAGAAAGACTCCAATGGCAGGAGAGAAGAACTCAGGAGCATGCCATCTTGTTGACTTGTGGGCATGTTTGCCAACCTAGAATTTCTCTAAGCCATAGCTGCTCAATAACTTTGGTAGATGTTTTGCACTGTAGACATGATTGATGAAAAGTCAGCCTCTAACTCTCCTCTCCTGCAAAGAGGATGTGGTCAGGGCTGAAAGGCCCAAAATTCTGATCATGGTCTGATTTTTTTTTCTGATGGCTAAAGCTTGTCCTGAAGATATCTAGGGGCCCACCAAGAATGAGCTCATTAGAATATAAAATACTCCTAGCACCCACATAACTCCGTAAATTGCAGGGGCTCCAGGCACTTTTGTCAGAAATCAGATCAGAAACAAAATATCTCTCATGTCATAACCACCAGCACCTTTACGATAGTTCTGGAACATCTGCTTCACCTCTGTGGCACTCCAGACTGAATGAGGAAACCCTCTTTTTAGAACAAATAATCCAGTTGGAATTCCAAACATTAATTTAGGAAATTTTTTTAAGCAATTAAGAATTTTAGAAGCATATATAAAGAATACATGCCAGGAATAAAAACATGACTGATAAAGTGAAATCCTATTTTGTAGTCTGTGTACCAGGAATATTTGCTTCATGAGAGGTGACCCCACCCCTTAAAGACTGTTGTAGGACTCTGTCATCTCTCATTCTCATTCAGTAAGCCAGATGTTCAAACAGGAGTGTGACTGATAAGAAAACCTCATTCCCCATCACCTCCTTACCTAGCCCTCATCGACTTCTTCATTTCTAGTGCTGGGTTTCCTGTGGTTGTGGTGGCCTATTTCTTGGATACTTTTCCACTTATTAATAATTGAATCCTGTAATATTAGCCGATCATGGCTTATGGTGTTAGCTTAAGTCAGAAAATACTAAGGAAGAATATTTATTCCTACAGAGGTGAATTGTATAGACATCATTTAAAAAGCAAACTAGAAAGGCTCTGGTTGAAAACATCCGTCTCTTCCTTTTTCCTAGTCTTCTTACCAATTAATCTTCCAGAGGCAATCACTTTATTTTAGCTATTTATGCCTTGCTGTGCTTTCATAGCATGGATATTTTAATTTCTTGCTATTATATTCGAGAACTTATCCTCCTACTTCCTGGGTTAATGTTGCTTTTAAGACAACATTGAATTGATTAATAATAATGACTTATGAGGACTGTGTAAACAAAGATACTGATAAAGCAATTGTGTGTTACATAGCTCCCATTCTCATTCAGATTTTTTAGTTTTTCATATTTATTGAGACTTGTGCCTTCTCTTCTTTCTTCTCTATTTCAAACTTATGTACTTTTTGCCTGCACTGCATACTATTGATTTGTCTTAGCATTGTAATAGATTTGCCAAATGCTGAGGTTTTCCAAACAAGCAACCCAGAGAGTCTTTCCTCCTCTCTCTGTTTCTGTGTTACGATATACAATCCCTATGTTAGCCAAGTATATCCCTCACCCTTCTTCTGTATGGGGCCTTGCTTTCTGAATCCCACATGTCCCTTCACTTGGGTTCTTTCTTGATTTGTTAAATCATCATCATCAGTAGATTCCTTACAATGGATGAATGAGAAATGAATATTTCATATATATGTATATATTTTTTCTAGTTCATCCTTACTGATTGGTAGCTTGTTCTTCAGAATCTTCCACATAATGCTCCCCTGTCTTTCATGCTCACCTTCCTGCTGAGAAGCAGACATTGTTGTCATTCCTAGTCTTTTGTAAATGGTGATCTATTATTCTCCCTCAGGATGCTTTTAAGATGCTGTACTTACTTTCCCTGGCATTTGGAAATTGTACCAGAATTCTCCGTTAGGTTGTGTAATCATCCTTTGGTACTGGCGGGCTCTTTAAATCGGAAGGCTTATGCTCTTGTTTCTATAAAATTGCATTTTCTTTTTTTCCCAATGCTGTCTCCATGTTTTCTTTGGGATTCTATGGGGTTGATTTTGTATATCTTGGATTCTTTGGCTTTTCTTTCTTATTTCCCACCTCCTTATCATGGGGATTTCTCAGTTTTATGTTGTGAGCATTTAACTATTGATTAAAAACTTAGATATCATCAAGTGAGTACAAAATCACATTTAGGAATGAAGCTGTGAGGCCAGGCGGTACTCCAGCACTGCAGTGTCTAATCTTACAAGTTAAAGACATGATATGCAGTCTGGGGAGAGAGCTTAGTTGGTAAAGTACTTGCTATACAGGTATAAGGGGCTGAGTTTGACTCTCCAACACCCATTGAAAAGCTGAGCATGGTGGCACACCTGTTATCCAGTGCTGTAGAGGGCGAGATGACACCATTCCTATCACTGGCTGGCTAGCTAATCTGGCCATCTGAGTGAGCTTCTGCTTCAGCTAGAAAGTCTACATTAAAAATTAAAATTTGAGAGTGATTGAGGAAGACACCCAACATTGACGTCTAGCCTTTGCACACACATGTGCATTCTTCCACACATATGCACACATACACATGCACATCACACATACATTCAGAAGCAAAATAAAGAATATTTTTATGGCTTTTTATAGAAATTGTTTGCTTATCTTGCATTCCTCCCTAGTTTAGCTGGTCATATTTGTTAACTCCATAAGTTTCTTTTTTAAAAAATGTATTTATTTGTAAGAAGAGAGGGGCGGGGAGAGAATGGGCATGATGATGCCAGGACCTCCAGCCACTGCAAATAAACTCCAGATGCATGCACCTCTTTGTGCATCTGGCTTTGCTGGTAAGCGCCTTAACCACTGAGACATCTCTCCAGCCCATCCATAATCTTCCTTTTGGTCATTTGGCTTATTGTCACAGCATACTATGTTACTATTCTAGATGTGACACTTTTTTTTTTTTTTTGGTCACTCTGATGATCAAGTTTGGAGTTTGTGTTAGTGTCCTGTTTGCTGAAGTGTTCCTGTTTCCTCTGACATTATTTAGTCACTTCATTTTGGCCTTTTTTTTTCATACAGGAGGCTGTTTGAAAACTATTAAGTAAGTGGCTTGTGCCTTTAGCCAGATTAATAAGTGAGGCACTGAAAGCTGACAGGACGTTGTTCCTCATCTGCAGGCAAGTTTTGCGCTGTGGATTTTGTGTCAGCAAGATTAGATAGTGAATTACATTTTCATGGAGAAAACTCCCCATGTGTTTATGCAGAGCTTTTGTGTGTGTGTGTGTGTGTGTGTGTGTGTGTGTGTGTGTGTGTGTGTACTTGGATGCGTGTTCATGTATGGGGGCCTCTATTCAAAAGCTGGAAACAGGTACCACACAGTAATAGAAACTGATTTCTTATATGCATTGGCTATATCTGAAATATAATTTTTCTTAAAAAACACAAAAGGGCTACAACTTATATTTGTCTGTGTATTTTCTCATTAGAATATCTAGTTGAAATCATTACTGACTTATATATAATTTCCATCTTGCTCTTTTCCTTCTGAGATATTCTAAGCTTCTACCTAGGAAACCCAAGACAATTAAACAAGATATCTCATGTTCAGGCCAGTAGTTCTGATTCATAAGCTTTGTGTATTTTCTGTAGATACTTCTAAAAGACTCGAGAGGTTTCGTCTAATTTCAAGTGGCTTACAAGCTTTAGCAAGTTAAATTTGGAAAATACTTAGTAATACCAAGTAATAGTGATATAAAGGCTTAAGAGACTTATAGAATTGTTAAGGATTTTGAGATTCTTTAATTCAAGCCACATTTTAAAGATTAGAAAAGTGGAGCCCAGAGAGATGAAGAAAATGTTCAAGTCAAATATGTCACCAAAACAAGATCTTGAAACTTTGATACTAGTCTGGTTCTTATAAGGATTCTTTCTTTTTTTTAAAAAAAGTAAATCAATCAAAAACTTTTACTGTGTAAAAAAATTATGGAAATTATATGTAACTTCCCTCCTGTGCTCATATATATTTATTCAGACAACTAGAACATTTGTTTATTAGATAAAAAGGAAGGGAACAAGTTTTCAACTAAATTGTTTATTCCTCCCCCCACACACAAATTCAAGAGTAATGTACATTTATTCAAAACATAGATAGAGCATACTCTTACTATCCATAAGTAATCCCTGTTAGGATTTTACAACCTTTTTTTCTTAACTTGAGTTTAAGTTGTCATATTCTTTACAACAAGCAAAATAATTGTGAAGTTTCTCCTACCTTTGTAAAGTTTGTTTATAAAATAGTTTTGGCCACCTGGCTAGCTCAGTCAGTAAAGCATAAAACTCTTAAAATAGTCTTTATTAATGCTGAATTATTTTAGCTTACCTTCTCTGAGTCACTGAAACATAACTTATTTTCTCTGAAAAAAGAGATTTCTAATATTTGATTACATGTACTCTGTCTCACATGGTTAACATCATCTTTTAAATAGCACGTTATTCAACTTCAAGGGTCAAGGTAAACAGAAAGTAATGATTGCTTCAATATAGCTTGAGATTTTGGTGTGTATTCATTGAAATATCACTGTAAAACTCCAAAATGTCTTACTCTCTCCTCAAAATACTGTCACTACTTGGGCGCATTATCATAGATCATCATGCCCTCTGTTTAATCAGGATACACCATGCTCTGCTGAGTTGGTTCACTGTGCTGTCAGATAAAACCAGACGGTTTTCAAGAAGAGTAGATATATGGTAGAGAGAACCAACCACAGCATCCTCCAGAACCGTAGAGAAGAGCCACCATGGGTTCTGTTTAGTATCAGAGAGGCACTGTCTATCCTCCAAGGATCAGGGAGGCCTCAACCATGGCTACACTCCAGGGCTGTTCTTCCACTCTGAAACTGTCCATCTCTGTTGTCTCAGTTCCGCCTCACAGCTGTGGTTAGTGTGTAGTTTGATACTTGTAGAATCAGCAGGACACAATTTCTTCAGTGTCTACACTCTACCTTAAAGTGTCACTGTAGATTAGACCATTCTTTCGATACCTTTACAGTTTAAAATTCCAGAGAAGGAAACTGATTT
>PVHP010049651.1:0-12011 GCA_004024765.1 Zapus hudsonius
AAAAAAAAAAAAAAAAAAACACCCTATTGCCACGTACTGTTGTTTCGCTTTCCCCACCATCTTGAGTAGCATGTTGTAAATTTATGTTCTCATTTTAATCTCTATTTCCTTCTGCAATATAACCTCCTATTGAAAGTATTGCCCAACACTTACCTGGTGAATATTTACTGCTTATGTCAATAAGTGAAACATTCAGCAACCTCCACACCCACCATATCAAGGGCTTGGAGTGTGCTTCCAGGTAGTCCTAGCTAAACTTTGTAATAAATCTAGGAAACATTCTACTTCTGGTCCATTATCATTAATTATTATTGTTAATGTAGTAACAAATACATCTATGGATGCTTATTACAGACAGAAAGATGTGAATATTGTATTGGACTTGTCAGTTTTATGCAATTATCATATAATAACTGAATAAAACTGGTCTAATAGTCTCCAAAGATTTATACAACACATTAATGCAACAGAATCATCACACTATAACAATGAAAGGTATCAAATAGACTCTGGAATTTTTATGGTATATGTTTTGAGAGAAGACTTCATTTTTTTTTTCATTTTTAAAAGGAGTTTCTGAGGTTAAAGGGATTTTGTGAACTTTTATAGTAAAATCCTCCCTGATTCCCATAGGGTTTTTCCCTGAGTTCCAATTCCAGTTAAGGGTTCCTTGTCACTGATTGGATTTCTTGGCAAATTTGAAAGCTGTTGATTACCCATCCCTACCCCCAGCTTTTGGTGCCTCTATTGCCCAAATGGTCTGCATTTTATATCAGTGGTCTCAGCTTTCTCCAAATACTTATATTATTGAGGGAGAGAGAGAGAGAGACAGAGAGAGAGAGAGAGAGAGAGAGAGAGAGAGAGAGAGAGAGAGAGAGAGAGAGAGAACAATAGAGGTGAGGCACAGTAAGGCCTCTTGCCACCACAAATAAACTATAGATACAGTTGCCACTTTGTGCACTTGGCTTTACATGGATACTGGTAAATTGAACCAGGGTTTGGCTGACTTTGGAAGCAGGTGCCTATAACCACTGAGAACTCTCCCCAGCCTACATGTTTTCATATTCCTAGGCACACTGAGACAATTTCTACAGTCAAACCAATGGTCAATATCATGTATTCTTGCTACATTAAATCTTCAGGCTTATTTATCCTCCAAAGCAAGCATTGTGTCTGTGGATCTCCTGGGTCAAGTGGATACTTCAGAAAAAGTGCTAAAATGAGCTGCCAGCACAGTTGTTATGGTGTTAATGGCCTTCATTTCCTTTTCAAACTCGCTTACTCTAAAATTAATAGATAATTATAATAAAAGAATAATAAATTATATAAAATTATAATAAAATTAATACAGAGTAATGACATACAATATGCTTTTGACTTCAATGTACTAAAGCCTGTTCATCAGGTCTGTACTATTGTGATTGAAACCTACTGAGTTATAAACATTCTTACATTCTCTGGAGAGCTAATTTAGCATGTTGCATCAGAGATACAAAGTGATGCGAAACAGCAACCATGTTTTAATGTTGTTTTAAACAAATTAAAATTAAATCCATAGTATCTTGTGCATGAAACACAGTTGCACTATAAATTGTTGGCTCTTCAGATATACATATCTTTATGAATTCAAAACTTTGACAACAGAATGCACTTCAAAAATGTTCTTTGATTAATGAATAGATCCAGCATTTTAAGGTCTTGTCACTATTTATGAATCTGCCTCTTCACTTATAAGTGGGATGACACATTTGTTCAATTGCTGCTCCCTCGTTTCTAATTGCTATGTGTCACAATGATTGAATGTTGTCAATGTCTTGCCATGAGGAGCAATCCTTCATTGCCTCATGGCATGAATCAGTATATAGTTATTTGTTTTTTTTTTTTTCTACCCATCAACATCAAGCTGTTTGGAACTCCTGTTATCATGAACCTCCCACCAGTTAGCTAATCTGGGATTCCATATCTGACCTTTCAATTTCAGTGAACTGACCCTGACATAAAGTAAAGAACAATTGCAAGGCACCCACAAATCGAACAGTTAGAAAACGTTTGTTGAATGGAGGAAATCTATTCTGAAAGACATGGTTCGTCTCTCTTTAAGTTGAATGTTCTGTTCTATTTGTGAACATGAAATTAAATCGTGAAGAAATGTATTCTTTGAGTCTTTCCAGCTTGAATTTTGATTCTTGTATCTTAAAACCTTTTAATTGCTCCATCCTTCACATTCTTTGTGAATTTCAGCAGCAACATCTATGAAACATGACAAGGTTGTATATTAGTTTTTAGAATGTAAGAAGATTTTAAGACAAAATTTCAAAATGTTGTTTGTCATAGATCGGGTACAAAATAAAGTTTGTCTTACTTTTTATATCACCAGTTTTCATGTAAGGTTCAATACAAATATTTCATTGGTGGAAATTTGGTTCCTGTAGAAAGTTACTTTCTGTGGTATCTCAAAGTATATTAATAAATTTATCATAATATCTGCCTTCTAAGAAACTTAGAGCTCTTAAAACATTAAGCAGCTACTATTATTCATTTCAATAAAAATTTAATGTCTGGTAGGTTATAGAATGTACTGCTTAACAACATACTCATCCAACTCTGACTGACAGATTACAGTTTCCAATAAAGAAAATTACCCATGTAAAGCCAGATTCACAAAGTGGTACACGTGTTTGGAGTTTTTTGCAGTGGCTATAGACCCTGGCATGCCCATTCTCCTCCCTCTCCTCTCTATTTCTTTCTGCTTGCAAATAAATAAATAAATAAATAATAGTTTTTAAATGAAATGCAAAAACTTTAATAAGTAATTTCAACAACAGAAGTATTTTTGGAAATTATGAATGAGAATTTAGGTGCATAGGAACATTTGACACAAAAACTTAAATCTGTATCAGAATGCTAAAATCTTCAAAACATATATGGACAGTAAGAAACAATTATAAAGTAGATATTTAGAAATTAAAAAATCATGAAAAAATATTTTAACCTGAATTTTAATCAATAAGAAGTAAAATGGAAGGACCTAGAAAATATTTTATATTAAAGCATGGGTGTTGAGTTTTCTTTTAATGATAACAAAAAATGGAATTAAATTTATTTGCAAATTATAAAACATTTTCTGATTATGAAAATTGTATCATAAGATAAGGAAATGAAAGTTACTGATTTCATTTGGCCAATTTTCAAATCTCTATTATTTAAACATTTAAAGAAACCTTTGGAAATAAAATTGAGAAGTCTATAATGGAAGATTTTATCACTGTTATACTTTTAATGGATACAGCATCAATCCTAAGCAAGCATGTAGATTTAGCCTACGTTTTCTAAAAGGACTCTAAATATGCCACAAACAATAAAAAATAAATAAATAAAATAAAAAACAATAAAAAATGGCAAGTGGGATGATATCAAACTACAAAAAAAAAACCTACTCGTAGGTTCCTTAAGAAAGTAAAAGTACATATGCCATGGTTGTGCTATCCACATATGTCATCGTACAAAAATATTATGCAGTCATATTAATCATGGCTCTCCTCACCTTAGCCAAAAAATAAAAATTAAGTAAATAAATCAGACTAGCCAATCTTAAATATCATCTGAACATTGATATGGAGTGGATTAAGAATGTGTTGCATGTACACACAGCAGATTATTATTCAGACATAAACAAGAATTAAACCCTGTCATTTATAACATGATGGATGGATTTGGGGGGGGGGTCTTCATAATGAGCAAAGGGACCAGACACAGAAAAACAAGTTTTGAATGTTCTTTCTTTTATGTGGAAAAAAAGAAATTTCAGAGTGTAGAGTGTAATTACTAAGAATTATGAAGGTTACAGTTGTGGAAGAGAAGGTGAGTATGGTCAAAAAGATGATGGACAAAATCAATAAACTATGAACATGTGTATCCCAGCAATTCACACAGGAGATGTGATTATAACTGTAACAACAAAACACACCAGCTCTATGATACAACAGACCTTCTTGTCATCTCCATACCCAAAAAGCAACAGTCATTTGCATGGAGTTAAATGATATGTACATATGTAGATCTGAAATTATATTAGTTTTTTCCAACTGCACTATGTTCCTAAGGTTTCTTTTCCTTTAATTTGCTTTTAAATATTTGGCAATGACCAGAGTCACTTGATTTTATATTTTAAAATATAAACCAATATATAAATGCTACTGTTTCTCCTCCCTGTTTTAAGCACTATAAGGTCTTGTGTATACCTGTATAAATATTCTTGTTAAAGAATCATAGGATTGCTAAATTTTATAAAGAAACAACTGAGAATCCTTGCATACATTTCATACAATAAAAATTGTATAGGTTCACTGTATAGTGGTTAATAATGCCTAATTGTCATCATACATTGCTATGGTTGTATTTATGCAGAGTGTCAAGTTAAGAGGAATTTAAGCTATGTTTGAAAAAATGACCTAAAAGAGAAAGCTATCATCAGTTTACTTTGAAACTCAAGTATATGACTTGATAAAATTGGCTTTATTCTTTTTGTCCCAGTTTACATTTAAGTTGATGAATCACACAATACACGGGAGACAAGCCCATTCTTTTAAAAGCAGATGGTAATTGTCAATTACTAATTGAGAACTTGCCAGTCCACTGAAGCAAAGCAGGGAGTAAACTTTTCACATAGCAGGTGGAAAGTAAAGACATGAAGAGCAAAGAGAGGACCCTCAGTAAATTTCCTCACCAGCTGATGAAATCCAGCTGCAGATAGACCAACTCTGAGTGCATCATCAATAGGCAAAACTGACTTTTGCCCATTTTTTAAAATTATCAAACAAAAATAAAACCTATCCTTTAATTTTAATCTAGAAATCTATGTATTGTCCAAGATAGAGACTGACTCCAGTTACAACTTCTTGTTGATAAAAAATATGTCATTCAGAAAATTGCATTTCAGATCAATGGGGGTTTTTCTCATTGCCAAGTGGGCAGCTTATGAAACCATGAAAATAAAAGCTGTACTCTCACACACCTGAGGATGTGTAAAATTTAAGCTGCAACCAGGACTAAATAATTTTTCTTTTCAAGGCAAGTTGAGGCATCACACTTGACAGAAACTGGGCAAGGTCTGATGTTTAAACCTGCTTACAGCATTGGAGCTGGGCTGTCACTGCTCGTGACTAAAGGCAGAACATCACATGCTGGCACCATGCCCTTGAGCCCTTTTAGGCTCAGCTTTATGCACAGGTTGTTCCCTGTGCTACCTGCACATGAGCTGGACTATATTATACTAGGGGAGTGCAGAATTTAAAGTGTTTCATAGAAGCAAATGAATCTATATTTTTAACTTGAGGAGACTCAATACTCTTATCTATTATAGCTCACAATAAAAGCACATGTAGGAAATGCATTTCTTGCATGGTCAGGAAGAATGTACAGGGATCCTCAGGATGTTCTCCCAGCAATCCTCTGGGCTTCAGAAAACTTGAATTGCTTCTTACCTCGGTTGCTCTGTGTGCACTACCTTGCCATTTTTTATGCATGAGAGCCGATGTGGTGGATGGACAGTGGTAGCTTAACATCTTAAGAGCATGATGATGTAGTGCTTAGAACTTAACATCTTAACTTAGTGCCCATGATATATCTATGACCACTGACCTTAATTCAGTATTTCTCTTGCTTCTCTCACTGCATAACGAATCATCCAATATTTAGTTACTTAAAATGTCAATAACGTCATTGACTCCCATGGTATCCATAGTGGTTTGATTCAGGTGTCCCCTATAAACTTAATGTGATGGTTATATTTTGTTGTCACCTTGACCTGTTTAGTAATTTTGGGTGGGTCTCTGATATTTTTCACAGGAAGGAAGCCCTCTTAGTAGGGGGTAGGATGTAAGAAACTCAGGGAAGCTGAAAACAACATCCCTTCCTGGGAGGGCAGTGCAGGAAGGAAATTACAGAGACTCAGGGAGTCAATAAGTCTGAGGAAGGTTTACAAAACCCTGCCCTAAGGCTATATAAAAGGGAAGGAAATCTCTCTTCCTTCCTGCCTGGCTGGTGGTGCTTGTTTTGAACCTCTTCATAGGCACTGTAAGGATACACTCAGCCTTCCAGCCTGGACTGAAGATACTTCTCCCCAGAAGGTCTTCAGGTCTTCAGTGCTGGATTGGGACTGCTGAGTCATCCAGCCACATGGACTGAATGGCGACTGGTTCCTTGACTCTCAGGCTTGCAGACTGCTATTGTGGGACTGCCCAATAAATCCCCCTTCTTACTATAATTCATTCTGTTGGTTCTGTACCTCTAGAGAACTCTTACTAAAACAATGTGTCCTGAATGCTTGATTCCCAGGTGATGGCAGTTTTGGAATTGGAGGTGTGTTGTTGGGGGTGGGTTTATGGGGTTCATAGCCAGCTTCCCCTTGCTGGTGTTTGGCACACCTTCCTGCCAGTGCTTGCAGTGCTGTGGCAGAGGTGATGTCCACCCTGTGCTCATGCCACCGTTTTCCCTGCCATGATGGAGCTTCCCCTCTAGTCTATAAAAATAAGCCAAAATAAACCCATTTTCTCCACAAGCTCCTTTTTGTCTTTGTTTGTTTGTTTGTTTGTTTTTCCCTTCACAGCAACGAGAAAACTGACTATAATAGTATCTTTGGCCAGAAATTTAAACATGGTTTTTCTGGGTGGTTCCAGTTCAGAGTTACACCCACGGCCAAATTCTAATCACTGCTGTAGCTAGAAAAACTCTGTAAGCCTGGATAAGGTGGGGACTGCCTGGGTATTTCTGGGTATCAGCACTTTTCCACGAGGTCTTTTCTCATGAGTAAATATGTGGTCTTGAATGTCGTTCTGTACTGACACTCAGTACATCATAGTTGGGTCCATAGGAATTAAGCAGAGATATTATTTTTCTCAGTAACTAGCATCATACTTTTTATTCAGAAGCCTGTTCAGGAGCAACAAAGACCATAGAGAACCCCTCATCATGGCAGAGATATTAATATGACATATAGAGGATGGAATGCAGAGTGAAATATACTGTTGTAGTTCTGTATTAAAAATATAAATCATCTCATGTTTAAATCCACTATTATTTAATGGAGAGATTATAGAAGGGAAGAAGAACAGAAGCAAGGAAAGAAATGAGAGGAAAAAAGAAAGAGAGGCAAGGAAGGAAAAAAAAGCAGCAACAACATAAAGACCAAAGACACACAATTATAGTAACAAGGCAGGTCCTTAAAATGCACAGGCGCCATTCAGATGTATATATGTAATTATTTTAGTTATATGCCTACATCTGTTCTGCATAATGTGAAATAACTAATGAAATAAATAGAATATTGCAAATATTGAAATCATATTCAAATCATTCCATGACTTAAATAAAATTAACTTAAAACGTATTATTTCATCTCTGGTTAGCACTGAATGTTGGCAACCTAACCTTTTGAATAAAACAAGGGTAGCAGCTATTTTCACAATCACACATAGAAGTAAATGCATTGCTGACTCCATGAACAATACTACACAATCATCACACAATTAGCTGGTTAATAAGTTTGGCATTTTCTCCTTCACTTAAGAAGATTTTAGTGACTCTAATTGCCTTTACTTATCAACACAGTGTTTTTTTTTTTTCTTTTTGGTTTGGATTTTCTAATATACTTCTTAGATCTTGAAAATCAATAGAGAGCTATGAATTTGATCATATATTGTATAACATTGATTAACATTTGCATTCACGCTTGAAGTTTCTCTTGTTGAAGGATTATGGGCAATTTGCTTATATGAAGTGTCGCTCTTCCATGGGTCTGTGTAAGGCTGAACTTCTTTGAGAGTTATGAGTATCTTTGTGAGGGTCATGCCACGTGTAGATCTCACTTATCTTTCCCAGTCCTGCACTCACTGTGCCTTTCAATAATTTTTCTGCTTTTACTTCTTAGCTTATAATAGAAATATGAACAGATATTCCACCTCAGGTACTATTCTCCATTTATTAGTTAAATGTTCTCTTTTTTCTGAAAGCATTTTAATCTGTTGAAAGTGCATTACCTTTTCATAATCTAATCATAGAAAACTATCATTTTTATAGAAATGATATTCACTAAATTCTATGAAACTACCACCTTTTCTCCATTCATCTCAAGACATTTTTGCCTTAAACTTGTAAATATAGTAATAATTGAGAACACAATCTTAATTCAGATGTTCTTGAAGTGGAGATTTCCTTGTAAAGTGTATTTTGGAATCACAAGGTGAGTCTCAGAATAGTTTTCATTATACTGTATCAAAGCTTTCATTTTAGATGTTTCACATTAATGACTCCCCTAACATTCTCTCTTCCATATTTATCAAATGAAACTGTGTTCTGTAAGTTCTCATTTTCTCCTTTGCATTAGAGTATTCAAGAAATTTCTTCTTTTATTCCAAATGTCATTTCTTCATAAGAAGCCCGGCCACATTAAATAAATTTCAAATCCTAAATTTCCCCACAAACGTCATGATCTGTTCTGTAATCTTACAGAAATTCAATATCAACTTCTCACTTTCTCCATGTCTCAATTCTCTGCCTCACACATACTTCTCTACTTTAAAATCTTACATGGTAGAAAATGAGCTTTCTAGGGATGGACAACATGGTTGCCTCTGATCACTAGGATCTTACAGAGAGTATAATCCATTGTCACTGCTAGAGAATGAGCACATGGTGAAGCCTGAGGTAGTGTGCTATTCCTCATCATATCCTGTGTCAATCTTTTTATACATGCCCTCTGGAGAAGAAGCCAAGAGGGGACCTGCTAAGTGCAGAACAAAAAAGAAGAAAAAAAGTAACAAGAAACTTGAAGATTTTAATAACAGAAGGCACAGTAGAAATGAGAAAAATTAAAGGACATTTAAGATCTGGAGCAAATGGTGGTCATTCCCTGATACAAAGGAAATGAGTTATCAGTGGGTGATGGGGAAAAGGTCCTCTTTCTACTTTCCACTGGACTATCCCTCTTCTAAGATTCTATGAAATGAAAACACTCTGATGAACAGTTTAGATATTATCTGCACAGAAAAAGACAAAGTGAAGAATTCATTTGAATGGAAATAGCTGTTTGCCTAAGATTAATATCAAATATATTCATACCTTCATTTTACAAGCTACTGTGATTCAGTTTATTGCTATGTGGTAGGTGGAATGAGAGTTTCTGCATGTGTCCCCAAGCTATGTTCATGAAGTCTCAGAGAAAGGGACCTCTGGAATTGCCTCTCTCTTATCTCTCACCATGGTCCCTGCTGTGCTCAGCTACTTGTCCTTGTTCCCACAGAAGCTTGGGAGAGCTTCTGCAACTCTGTCTTGTTCCTTCTCCACTCTGTATACTCCAAAGTGCTTCCAGAGTGTGCTTCTAAGACTTGAAATTTATCAGCACACCCAACTTTAAATCTTCCGGTGACTTTCTTCACATTCAGGAAAAGGTTCAGTGTAATTTGTTGCCTGTCTTATTTGTATTCCATTTTCCATTATGCCTCTTTCTTCTTCTTACTCTTTTGATTATTTATAGATGCTTGAAACTGACCTTCTCCCTCACTCTGTTATGCAGGTTTTTGATGTTGAGGCTGCCTTTCTTCAACATTTTGTACTTGGTTAAATACCTCTTAAATTCAAGCCATTCAAATAACTTCACCTCTATGGGCTATACCGTGCCTAAGATTGAATGAGTCCCCTCTTTCACATTTCCCAAATATTTCTATTACATCTCACATCATTATACTTTTGTTTTTTTTTATCAAAACACTCTGACCCTACAAACATTTTTTTCCAAGGACTTAAGCATTACTACCAATATTCACCTATTCCGAGTACATAAATCTGGATGCTACACATCAGATCCTTTACAGAATATCAGGTAGACATCCTGGTGTAATATATTATCTGTAGTGACAGATACCCTTTTGAATTATCATTGATAAAATGAAATACAATAGCCAATAATATCCAAATAATAGTTAAAGAAATAGGATCAAGTTCCTACAGAGGAATTATGATTAAAATCAAGGTACAGAGTAAAAAGAAACTTTTTTCCCCTAATTCCTGATTTCATAATGTCATGATGGGAAAATACTAAATGTTTGTGATAATACCAATGGTTAAGTTCTCATTCTTTCAGTTATTAAAGTGGAAAGGTGCAGGCTGGAGAGATTGCTCAGCGGTTAAGGCACTTGCCTCCAGTGCCTAAGGCCACCGGTTCAATTCCCCAGGACCCACATAAGCCAGACCCACAAGGTGGTAGCCCTGGCTCTCTCTTTCTCTCTCTCTCTCTCTCTCTCTCTCTCTCTCTCTCTCTCACTCTCTCTCTCTCTGTATCTGTCTGCTTGAAAATGAATAAATAAAATATTTTTAAAGTGGAAAGGTGCAAATGGTGCTGGAAGTGAAGGAATAGTGAGCCTAAAGGGTCAGTTTTCTATGGGGTTTTATGATGCAATGGTTTTCATTTGATTTTATTAGACTAGAAGTATTTATTAATGTCAAGCATTAAGAAAAATAACTTAGATGTTATTAAAACAAACATCCACATTAATTTTTTGTATTGTTCATAAGAAATAATTATACTTATTGAATTGATTGAAGTGAATAGAGAACTAAAAAAGGTATCAGTGAGCTGGGTGTGGTGGTACGTGTATTTTATCCTAGAACTTGCGAAGCATAAGTAGGAATATCCCTGTGATTTTGATCACATTATATGCTTCATACCACGTAGTGAATTTCAGATCAGCCTGGGCTAGAGCAAAAAACAAAACAAAAAATTCAGATAACTAATCTCATAAGATTATTAAAGTTGTTCCCAATTGAGCTAGGGAAAAGTCTGTAGAGTTAATTTTATGGCTGGGTGGATGATTCTACATTCTGGATTCAATTCCAGATAATTTGTATTCCATTTTTTGTCCAACAAGTTTATATCCATTTTTTATGCACATGCTCATATGCTAATCTCAACTGCCTTTTTATTAATTCCAATTTTGAATTAGTAGCTAAAATAAAGATATGTGTAATTCATATTACAAATTACTAGAATCAGAATTGTAAGTACATTTAATGTCAGTATGAGTAAATCAAAATTAGACACTTTCTTAAACGCTATTTTTCTATATCCTGCAAGCAAGGCCAAGTAGTGACTATTATCACAATTATAGGCAATTAAGAAAAAGCTAAAAAAAATGAATAAAGCAAAAAAATGAATATATATTAATAAATGAATATATATTAAAATAAGAAAAACCAAAAAAATGATGTTATTTGATTACATGTTGTGATAGTTAGGTTTTGTTGTCAACTTGATCTTTTTAATTATCTTGGGTGGGTCTCAGGATGTTTACAGAAAGGCAGCCGCTCAGCAAGTGGAAGGATGTAAAGAAGCTCAAAGAAGCTAGAGTAAACATGCTTTACTGTGTGGGCAGTGTATAAAGGAAATTCCAGAGATTCTGGAAGCCATTAAGTCTGGGAGAGAGTTATAAGACCCCACCCTAAGCTATATAAAAGGGAAGAAATTCTCTCCTTGGCCCTTCCTGCCTGTTTGTTTCTGTATGTATGGTGTTGGTGATGGGTTTTTCTCTCTGTTTGGACCTGTGAAATAGGGCCAGACTCTTTCGCTGTTACGGAACTTCCCCTCAATCTGTAGTTTCAATAAATGCTTTCCTCCCCCAAATTCTGCCTGGTTTGAATATTCATCCCAGAGGCATGTGGGCTGTCTGCAACACATGTAAAAGTATATAAGAAATGTGAATTCCAGTGGCCACCAATAAAGATTCATGGAAATATAAAGGAGCCTGATTATTTGTTTTCGTTGGTGGTTGTTGTGCTACGTAGTGCTGCTTATAAATGGAATGATACTACTTATTTAACCACTGTGGAAATTAGTGTGGAGGCTCCTGAATAAGATGAATATAGAGCTACCATCTGATCCTGCTATTTTTCTTCTGGGCAACTGCCCTAAAAACTACCCTGTTCAATACAGAGACAATTGATCAATGTTTATAACAGCT
>PVHP010049652.1:0-12091 GCA_004024765.1 Zapus hudsonius
CCATGGGTAGGCTGAACACTCAAAGAAAGCACCTATGCAATGGAGGTGCCAAAACTTGGGGGAGGCAATCAACAGATGACAATTTGCCCAAGAAATCCACTCAGTGAAGGGGATTCCTTGACTGGAACTGGGATTTCAGGGTAAATTACATAGGGAACCAAATCTTAGGACCCCAAAGAGAAATTCACTTTACAAGTGATTTACAAAAAGCTACCAACAATAGAATCTAGCCAACTCAGGAAAGTGTATCTCAATTAACCTATTCTGATCTAACTCTCGATGGAGATTGTTTGTTTTTTTCAGAAGGCTCCGAGAGAGCTGTGGCTCCTCCAACCCTACCATTGAGCCACAGGCCGACAGCTGTCTTCCTGGCAAGAGATGTGCCACTCCAGACCTACCGTGGAGGATCCACATGGAACCCCGCAGGCAGTGATGGGATAAGCAAGAGACCTATAACCACAACCAATCGATCAACCCAGGATGAATCAGCGAAACAGACACCAACGATTTTTAAACACAACCTCAAGCAGAAGTACAGAGGCTCCTAAGGTCTCAACAACAAAGCAGCCTTAGTACTCACCCACCATGACCCAGGGAACTGAGTGGAAGAGGGGGCAGAAAGATTATACGAGTCATGGTGGGGGAGAATATCCAGAGACATTGCCCACCTCAGTAACAACATGCAAAGGGGGGGCAGAATCAGGTTAACTCCTAGGCTATTCACAACCCCCTTCCCCATGGACTGATCCAGACTGCCCACGGAGGAGGATATCCAACTGACCAGGGACAGGGAAGAGGGAAATAGGGGAAGTGGAGACATCAACACATTTTTCCCTTATTAAGTGTATCTAATTATGGATAATAAAATAAAAAGCATAAGAATGAAAGATGTGCCTGCCTTCTGAAGATTACACTATAAATCCATCCAGAATGGAATGGAACAGACTAATACAGGAAATCCTGAAAGAGAAAGACTGGGTAGATTGTAACCAAATTCAAAGTATCACAGGGGAAGAAAGACTTTGTCAAGGATGGGCTTGGGAAGAGTCACAGGAGTTGGGCTAAGCTGGCACTTCTAACCAGTCTCTTTAAGACCCATTTATACTGCTTGTCCAATAGTCAGAAATAATATTTTTAAATGTCAATTTAAGATGGTGCTAGTATATTATTGTTCATAAGACTTATGAAATTGACACTAAATATTAGCTGTTGTATAGGTTTGAATTTGTAATGATAAATTCTAACATTTATTAAATGCTTACAACACGCCCATCTTCCAAAGTACCACTCTATGTAAGTACCTAGTGCTTTTGTTGTTAGTTTCTTTTATCAAAGGATCTCACTATGTAGCCCAGGCTGGCCTTGAACTCGAGATCCTCATGCCTCAGCCTCCCTAGCGCTGGGATCACATGCATGGGTCAGCATGTGGAATTACCAAGTGCTTTTTATGCTGTGTCTTTTTACTCCTCCCAGTATCTCACTGAGAACATGAGACTATCTCATGATGCACAGAAGACCACTGAGGATCAGAGAGGTGAGGAGCCAGGCAGGGTGAAAATCAGAGCCTGGGCAACTCAGAGTCCAAGCTTTTAATACCTAGGAGATCCAGGCTGTTAGCACCATTCTTCAAGTTGAAAGAGGAGTTAGCAGACCAATAAGGGACCAAAATAGGGAGAGAAGAAAATGTTTGAGTCCTCTAGGGAAAGAATGGGAAATTTCCTATTATGCTTTCTGAGCAATTCGAAGCCTTTCTGGGAGGGCATGGTAGGAAAGCAGTATTTGGAGATGGCATTAAGACTGACATATGAAAGAAACCAATGACAGAAGAAAACTGGAAACCCTTTCTGACCAAGGCTGCGTGAAACAAAATATAACATATTCCAAAACATCTCTTGATATACAAATGCTGGAGGTGGATGCTATGTGAATAACCTATGAAAGACTCCTCATGCTGGGAGCTAGGGGGCTTGGAGCTTCTAACCTTTTCCAGTTCTCTGACCCATTTACATTCCTGGGAGTGCCTTTCTCTTTCTCAATAAATTGTGTTTCTGTCACTATCTATATGTCTCTGGTCCCATTCTTTATTTTGGAATATGAGAACCTGAAATATCTCAGCAAGTGCCCTTTGGACTCTGATCTATGTCTATAACACCAGGGTATGGATAGAATTTTTGAATAGAGATGGGGAGCAAGCAGATGGGTGATGCATGGATGAATGGATGGATGGATGGATGGATAGCTAATGAGAGGGACAGATGAATAAGCAGGTTTTGATTCTCATTCTCCTATATAATGTGGGTTGGGCTGATTCTCTTAGGGAGAATCATGCAACTGAGCTCAGTTCTCTTTGTTAAAATAACCCAAGTTACAATTTTCCAGTTGTAAAGATAGCATATACTTATGGAAAATTATTAAGAAATATAAAAAAGCAGGAGGGGACCACCCCTAGCACGCAAAAATACCACTGTTAGCATCTAGTTTATATGTATTCTTTTTGTGTATGATTTAAACCTGGTTGTTATTTATGTTGCAATATAATACATGTACAACTTTGCCTTTTGCTTTTTTCACTTAAAATTATAGCATAAGCATTTCTACAACATTATAATCTTGTTATAAACAGGCATTAAATAAATGCATTGTGATTCACTTAATCAGTTTCCCACTGCTAGGCATTTATAGTTTCCTCAGTTTTTTCCACTATAAATAATGATTCTTTGGACTTTCTCTTTTTTGAATAAATCCTTATTCCCACTTCAGACTGTTTCTTTAGGCTCGATTTCTAATAATACAATTGCTGGCTTAAAGCTACCAAGCAAACAGTGTATAGATACAGAAAGATACACAGACAGAGACAGCGACAAAGTATGGGTGTGCCGGGGTTTGTGGCCACTGCAAATGAACTCCAGATACATGCACCACTTTGTGCATCTGGCTTACATGGGTACTGGGGAATTGAACTCAGGTTGTTAGGCTCTGGAAGCAAGTGCCTTAATCCCTGAGCCATCTCTCCAGCTGTTTCTGACTGATGGGTCTCTGTCTGCCACCCAGCTTTGTCTCTTGTCCCTCCTCCCTTGTCCCCTCCCTTGTCCAAACTTAATACTTCCCTACTATATTCATCTGTTTATCTGTATCTTCCCTAAGCTGTAATATTTCTTCAAACTTTGTCTAAGCAGCCCCTACTCATACCTTAAATCTCACTGCAGAGGTTCTTGCATAAATCCGTATTCACATCATGTTTTTTTCAGCCTTGATAACTCAGGCAGTCTTGCCTGACCGTAAGTCCAGTTCAGTCCTGCTGGGTTTTTTTTTTTGTGTTTGTTTGTTTGTTTTGCTTTGGTTGTTTTTTTATCATAACACTTATACCTCATACTACATAACCCATATACCTGGTACTGCTATCCTAAGTTGACTTGGTTTGTAACTCTGGATCACCAGATTGCAAATTTCAATGTTAAAGGAACTTTTTATTGGCATACATACATGGCACAATGCCTTAAGCAAGTTACATGAATTAGCTTAATTCTCACAGCCACCTCTAATAAATAAAGAGACAGAAATTTAGAACAGCAATGGGACCTGGCAAAGGTAGTTAAGGTCCTGGGTGCCGAATTCCAGTTTAAACCCAGGCCTGAGCCTGAGCTCTTAAATCACAAAATTGTGCTGTACTGTTACCATGGAAAAGATTCCCATGAGAGATTTCCTGAGGCCCCAATAGTTTTTCTGAAGACCACTGCTCTGATTTAGAGCATCCATTCATGGAGGGAGAGTATTGTTTTTGATTTGCCCTTGTGCTTTGGTATACAATACCTATGCTTAGGAAACGTTTGCTTAATAGGTGAATGAATGGCTTTTTCTTTCTGAGGATTACATGGGAGTTACTTTTTACCAGCTTTGCCCTGCATCAGACATCAGAAACCTAGACTGACTCGAGGAATGGGAGAGCATCCAGGCTCATTGGCCAAAAGCTCTGGCTATGCTCAAGCTGCTAAGCCTCCTCACAGCCAGACACCTGGGACCAGTGTGGGGCTTAGGAGATGGGCATTAGTACTCAGGATAGTAGGGGCACTTTCCTAACAAAAGGTTAAACAGTTCACTTCTTGCTTGAAGCAGTGATTAGTCTGGTCTTTTCATCAGGATTCAACTCTCTCCACCATGGTAAATAATGGACTAATTAGGCATCTGGCTTACTTGATTTCCCATGGCTAAGCCCAATTTCTGAAATGCAATATGCTATTTGATGTACCAGCATGAATTCAACCTGGGCTCCACAGCTTCCCAGCAGCAACAACCAAAAATAACTCTCAGAAAAGTTCCACATGTGTTAAATACAAAACATCATAAAATGTAGCCTGTACCCTGCTCAATGGAGACCCAAATGGGACACAGGCTATATGCAGACCCCAGCCTGCTCAGACAGCAGGAGAAAAGTTGGCAAGAATAAAAATGGATGGGGCAAGTTAATCAGGAGAATTGGCTTTGAGGTAAAGTGGGATGTCAGGCTGTGCCTAGAGACTTCAGCTCATTGTGGCATTGGTTGACAGTGACCTTGATACAGGAAGAATGGGGATTCAAGCTTGGTCGAACCAGACCAACCAGCATAGACACTGGTAGCAGAGAGGGAGTGAACAGAAGAACTTTAGAAACCGTGGGTTGACTATGGGTTCTACCTGGCTAGAATTTCCCAATTTGTGAGTTTGAGAAGAGATTCCATATGTGTGAGGTCTTTGTGACAATGGGATAAGTGGGGGGGGGTTTAGACAATGGAAATACAAAGCAATGGTAGGAAAGTGTTTTTTTCTTAAAAGTGAGGCTATGGTGGTTTTCTCCTGGGACATTTCGGCTGTCTTGCTGGAAAATAATGGGTGGGATGATGGAAATTTTAGGTCAAGATTTCTTTTCCAAAACTTTCATTAAAGTCATATAAGGGCTAGACTCTGCTGGGTGATGGAGACACTGTTGAAAAAGACAAGAGATGGGGCTGGAGAGATGGCTCAGCAATTAAGGCACTTGCCTATAAAGCCTAACCACTTGGGATCAATTCCCCAGCATCCTCATAAAAGCCAGATGCACAAAGTAGTGCATAAATCTGGAGTTTGTTTGCAGTGGCTGGAAGCCCTGGTACACCTATTCTCTCTGTCTCTGTCTCTCTCTCTCTCTTTCCTTGCAAAAATATTTTAAAAAGAAAAATACATTAGATACTCCAGTCTAAAGGAGGCAGATGATTGTCACCAAAACATAATATGAAGTGTGCTGTAGGCGAGTGGTACACCTAATGCTCTTTCAGGAGCACTTTAATCCATCAATTTCTCAAGAGCCACTTGGCCATGACCAGGGCAGAGTTGCACAAAGGCAGATAGATCCTCTGCTAGAGGGAGTTGCAACGTATTTGGGAACATGGAGCCCAATGGAATATGCCACTAGGTGAAAGATACATAGTCACAGAAGAGTAAGGAGATGAGGGTTCCACATGGTACCAAGTTTACTGGGAAATCTGGGAGAAGATGCGCTTGGAGGTGAGCTCTGAGGAGTAAGGAGGGTTCTACCAGTGTCTCTTGGCATAAACCTCAAACTCCTACCTATTTCTTTGGTGCTAACTAAGTGCGATGGTTTGATCCAGGTGTCCCCCACAAACGAATGTGTGATGAATGCTTGATCCCCAGCTGATGGCAGTTTGGTTATTAGAGCCTTGTTGGAGTTGTGTTGTTGGTGGCAGTCTTATGATGGTTATAGCTAGCTTTCCCCTTGCACACTATCCTGTTGCTGTTGTCCACCTGATGTTGGCCAGGAGGTGATGTCCACCCTCTGCTCATGCCATTGTTTTTCCTGCCAACATAGAGCTTCCCCTCAAGTATATAAGCCAAAATAAACCCATTCCTGCATAAGAAGCTTTTGGTTGAGTTCTTTTCTGCAGCAATGAGAAAGCTGACTACAACACTAATCCAGGTTTTAATGAGGTGGTTTCTTCGTTGCTACATGGCTTTCTCCTCTATCTCTCCAGCATCCACTGAGGGCTTGCACTGCATGTTGAATGTTGCAGACATAGAAATGAATAAGGCCAAATCCAGACCTTCCAAGACATTAGCATTTATGGTGTAGTGTGGGAGCTGGGGCTGTGAGGTGAGGACTGGGAACTAGTGCTTATCAAAATGCAGAAAACAACAATGGCACTATTGCTTGTATGCCTATTATTAGGGTTTTTATATGCATCTAACCTTTACAGAAATCCAAGGAGATGGGCAATGCCTATCTCCCGAGAAATGACATGTAAAATGTTCAATGGCCTTGACTCAAAGACTTTAAGAAACTGCTGATCCTGTATGTATCTTGTCAGTTGATAAGAAGTATGCAGGGTCTTCAGGATGGATTGTTGAAGAGGCCCAACAATTCAAAGTAATATTCTGAAGCAAGAGAGCCATATCCATACCCTGCTTTCTGCCAAAGAGCCAACATTATAATCTACTCTTTAAAAAAACATCTTTTATCACAGGTGAAAGAAATTAGCCATTCAAAATTCAGATTCCTTAAGTTTTCACAAACCATCTCAAAATGTCGTAATGAAAACTAAAAATTTTACCAAAATCTTGTTTTCAGAGTTCCTATTAGAAACTACATGTATTTTGTCTTTTTTTCCTAATCTTTCCCCTCAATGGCTATGTGCTGATTTTCTTAGCCATGCTGGTAGGAATGAAGAGATACCTGAGTATAGCTAAGCATGGGATCTATGTGGGGATGTGCTAGCCTGTCCATCTTGACACCACCAGCAGCTCACTGCGTTCTGGGCATTTCAAGAGGACATTCTCTCCTCCCTACTCTGGGGCAGTAATTCCTCTTCTTTAGGAGTACCTTACATCCACACACATTGGATCTTGTTCTACTACTGTTGAGCCAGGGCTGTTCCTCATCATTGTCTGATGTGCACACTGAGGAAACTAACATCTGTGGAATGGCTTGCTAGTGCTAAGCACAGGCATTTGATCAGACTGTCCATTCCTGGTGTTCTCCAGGACTTTTGTGCCTTGTAGCATTCTATCAGTGAGTACATTGTGCACTCCCATCAATGGACAACTACAAAATGGCATGGACTGTGGAGCCACAGGGTCATTGGAGGCTGTCCTCCAACCTCTATGATAAACAGCCCTGGAAGGGGCTGTGGGATCCAGAAAGGAGAAGAAAGCTCCAAGCAAACAATAGTTTTACCTGCTCCCTCAGAAAACCTCTGTGCTAATAACCTCATAGACACGGACTTAACAAAGCTTTGGAGATCCAGTCTTGTTTCTGTAGTTCCTACAACCCAGTGAGTATCTCACATAATTTAGGAGTGGACTTTTCAATGAGGGGTGGCATTATCTCTTCCCAGGGGAAGAATATATCACAGCCATGGGGGCCAAGAATCATCTTGTACCAAATGCTGTGGCTTCAGCCTCCTATTTTCCTAGTTGACCTCAGTGTATGTAGGGTGGTAATAGGGCTTCCCCAACCTCCCCAAGGTAGGTTTACCCCTTACACAGCAAAGCTCCCCTTATAGTCCAGGCCCCGAGAGACCTGCAGCTGTGGACATGTAGGTGCCCCTGGCTTCTAGGGAGAAGGGATCATCCCAGTACCTTCTAAGTGACATCTCTTCTCACCCCAAACACAGATCACATGGAGGGTGTCTTTCCACTTTAGCTGAGTGTTGAACCAGTGGCTGTCAGCGTGGTTGTGTATGCATCCTTTGTGTGTTCCTGCCTCTCTGCACACTCGTCCATGTGTCTGTTCTTTATAGACCGTGTTTATATATTTATGCATATATACTTTCTATTTTTATGCATGTGAATATATATATTTTCTATGTTTCTATACTGTGTGTGTGTGTCATATAGATGTGTTATTTTGTGGGCAAGTGTGAATGAGTGTTGACTCTGGGTGTGTCCTTTGACCATGTCACCAACTGCTCTGTTTGTCAAGTAAATGTGTTATAATTTATTTATTTATTTGACAGAAAGAGAGCAGCTTATCTAGAGGACTACAGGAGGCAGGGGAGGGGGGAAGAACCACGCAGCCCCGTGTCGCTCTATTTTAAAAGCTGCTCCGTGTTGTTATGGCAGCTAATTTTCCTTAAATGATTTAGGGAAACGGATCTGTCTAAAAGAGCTGCAGCCAAGTTGTTATAGCAACACCGGCAGTGGCTGCAGGGCGCCTTTCTCCTCCAGGAAAAGGAGAAATCACCTTGGCACAAAATAAAATCAGCCCTTGGGTTCTGAGCAACTCTTGGGACAAGGGAAAAGGCTGAAGGAAACCAATTCCCCTTCCCCACCCACATCCTGGGGTTCCCAAGAGCCTCTTCCACCTGCACCATTTCAAGAGTGTCAAGCTGGGCTGCCTTCTCCCAGCATGACCTGGCCTCCTTGGATCCCCTCGACACACTGCAGCCTCAGTAATGTTCTGAAGCCTATATCTTAATTCATCTATTCATTCGTCATCGAACATAATATTCTCTATATAGTACCATGTTCTGTGCTAGGTTCTGGGGGTACAGATAATGAATAGCTCATGCATGTCCTTGAATAGCATGCTAGGGAATAGTGGTCTCTATGGGATAAGTGATAGGAAATCACTGAAAGGTTTTTTAAGCAGAGGAGGGATACCTAGTTGGATTTGAACTTTAGAATTACTCCAGAGTTTATAGACTGAGGATCTGAATGTCTGGAAATACTGTTTGTTGGTCTCTCTCTTGCTCTGCCAGCTTTGTGGGCTCTCCGTGGACTGTTTTGTTTCTGGAGCTGGAGAAAGGTCACATGTTACAATATTCCTGGCAAGCAATGTTTTATTCCTTTGTGTTAATTTTTTTTACAGTCATTATATTTAATTCAATTAAAAATCAATTTATAAGAATGCTTGAAACCTTGATTTTAATTCTTTGGCCCAGTGTGCAAACCCACACACAAGGTTCCTCACCCTGCCTATCACCTGCCCTCTCATAGATCCTTAGGATAAATCTTACACACTGCCCCAGCAACCAGGGTCTTCAATACCTTCATTTCCTTGTTTGACTCTTCTTGGAATGCCTGCTCATCTTTCCTAGAACTGCTCTCCTTTCTAGTTTATAGCCACCGCATGAAGAATTGCCCATTGTTTTTTTTTTGTTTGTTTGTTTTTTTTGCAAGCAGCAAGAGTCAGAGAGAAGAGAGAATGGGCACACCAGGGCCTCCAGCCTGCAAACAATCTCCAGATGCATGCACCACTTTGTGCATCTGGCTTTATGTGGGTACTGGGAAATCAAACCCCAGTCATTAGGCTTTGCAGGCAAGCTAACAGCTGAGCCATCTCTCCAGCCTGAATTACCCATTCTTAAAGTCCTAGTTCAAATGTAAATTCCTCACACTTCCTTGGACACCACCCTACCACACTTTCTTTTCTTTCTTCCTCCCTCCCTACCTCATTCCCTCCTTCCTTCCCTCCCTCCCTCCCTTCCTTCTCTTCTTCCTTTCCTTTCCTTTTCCTTTCCTTCCCCTTCATTCCTTCCTTCGTTTCTCTTTTTCTTGTCTTTTCTTTTGCTCTAATCTTTTTTTTTGCTTTCCATCTTTCTTTGTGCCTTAGACAAAAATTTCATAAGAACCTGGCCTTCTCGGGATGTAAGACACTGTAGGCTTCATTAACTTCTGTACCCCAGAGGCTACCCAAGGTCTTGCTCATACTAATACTAAGGAGTGTATGTTGTGGTTTTAGATAAAATGATGTGTTTTATTTAACTTTACTAAATAAAAATACGTTTCTGGGTATATCTCACAGATAGCTCAGTGCTAGCAGAGTTGAAGATCCTAGGAGGTCAGTTACAGATCATTTCTTTAGCTTCATAACTGGATGTAAGTGTGAGAGGACTCTGTATGCAGCCTGTAGAAATGGGTTACTCTAGCTGTGTGGCACACTCTGGCATGTGTGCAACAATAAAGTGAAACTCCTTTGAGTGAGGGCTGAGCTCTTACTTGAAAGTGAAGTCATTTCTAGTGCTGATTACATGGGACATGGGCAGAGGTATCAGGCTTAAAACTGGAATGGGAAGGACAGACCTGAACGCAGAGTGGAGTCAGGACGGGCTCCCCTGGTCTTCACAAACTCTTAGGATATCAGAATGCCTAGATGCTGTTCTTAAACTAGTAACTGGCTTATGGAGACAGGATAGGGACTGGGAAGACAGGGACTTGAGATCTAGAAGGGCCCTTGATCGTCAGAGGCAGCCAATTTCAATGGTGGGTAAAATGACCTGAAGCCTCTATGTCCTGGGAAATACAGTGGGTGATGTCACCTCCCGTTCTATCCTTGGGTGTTTGTGACAATACTGGCAGGTTGCAGGTGAATGCAGGAGATGCTTATGTCACCAGATCAGAGCCTCAATTAAAAGAGGGGGCATTAATGGCCACAGTAGAATCTAGAGACTCTCTGGAAGAGGGTTTGGTAGGGGAGAGGCCTGCACATCAGTGGCCTTTCTCCTTCAGGGAAGTCATCTAAAACCAAGGAACAGAGGTCCTAGACTTGCTCCATCATTTACTCAATATTTATGCTGAGCACCTGCTCAGTGAGATCCCTGCTGGGTGCTAGAGGTGTTGAGAAAATTGGGCAGACTCTGCCCTCAGGAGACAATCATGACTAGAGAGTGAGAATCACCTGTCCTGAGGGAGCTGTCATGGAAGTGGGGCCTGAAACACTTCGTATCTCGCCTCTAGGAGGCCTCTGGATTAAATACTTCTTTCTCAAGACCATCATTGAATACTGAATGTCTCCAATGCAGTTAAGAGTTTAGTGAGCCCAGGGCTGGGAAAGGGGCCTTTGAAGTAAATGCCACCCATAACACCAGGGCAAGCAGGCTAACGTCATTTAGGAGAAGGACACAGAGGGCTCCTTGCAGGTTAGAAGTTTCACTTCTACTCAGCTTCCAAAGGATCATATCTAATGTCATATGTCACGTGTCCTCTTGTCCTGAGTGCTGATATGGTCCCTATCTCAGGAAAAGCACAATCAATATCCACTGTGTGCCCCATGCAAATTTCTTTCTCTCCCATGAGCCCCAGTCACCAAGTCCTTCCTGTTTCAATCCCTACTGTCCCTGGACTATTCCTCCTCAGCAGCCTAACTACATCAGGCTGATGGGTCTCCCAGCTTCTAGCCTGGGCTCCTTCAAAGGCATCCTCCTGACAGGTACCAGAGGGGTCGTTCGGGAATGCAAACTTGATTCTGTCACTTCTCTGCTTACATCCTCCAGTGTCCTCCTGTTCCCATGAAAATCAGGAGCAGTAACACATTTAAAGGTATGAGGGCAGATGCCTCCAGGCACTACAGTGAGCACAAAGATGCCTGTAGTCAGAAGTGAACTGAAACGAGATTCAGATGTTTATGGAGGATCTGTTCCACACCAGGAATGTGCTAGCTACTTTCACATAGTTTTTAACCAGATAGAGTATAGAATTTATTCTAGGACAGCAGGTATAAACCAGAACTGCCTCAGCGAGGACTACTTAGGGCAATTCTGCTTCTGTCACATGTGCATCCCCCCACCAATAACCTCTGACATGTTTGACAACCTGTATTTATCAGAATTTAATTTCCTATTATAATGTGAGAGTTAGGGATTTTCTCACCATTAGAACTGTGGTGCCTACTGTGTAGAAATGTAGAATGTGTATATTGATGGAAAAGAGTGGGAGAAAGAATGGAGTCAAGTAGCGGGCAAGGCCAGAGCCTCAGATGAGATCACAGCCCAGATGGATAGCTTGCTTTCCACCTTTTCACCCCTTCCCAGCCCCTCACAGGAACCAGTTAAGCCAACTCCACATTCTAGACCCAGGAAAACTGGGAGAATAAATGTGTTAAGTAGCCCACCCCTCAAAAAATGGGTAAGAAAAGAGGAAGCAATCAAGAAAGCTATAAGAGTAGAGATCACATCTCAGGTCATCTTGATCCTGCCCTCGTTTGAGGCAGAAAGGTGTAGACTTTCAGGTAGAAATGCATATATTTCCATCTCAGGACCCAAGATGTACTTGCCGAGAGCCAGCAAGCTAACTATCAATTAATTCATGCCATAAACAATTTCCATTATCTCTATAATTCCATTTAA